>ML783472.1:476876-491212 GCA_009831015.1 Picea engelmannii | reverse complement strand
CCCCCCCCCCCCCCACCATTAAAGGACGAATGGTTGGGGGGGTCCAGAATTATATCTCGGCCATGGATCAGGGTGCCAATGCCTCAACCATCCAGATCTTCTTTCTTTTTACTCACCATTCCGGACCCCGCCCCCCCCATCGTTAAAGGAAGAACGATTGGGGGGGGAGGTCCAGAATCATATCCAAACCGTTGATCTAAGTGTCGGTGTCTTGGTCGTTCATCTATGTGCTCTTTTTAATCTACCAGCGCGAAATCATTTTTGTAGTGGAGACTTAGGCTTGCGGCCTTTTTGTGGGTTTGCTCGGCTTTTCTTGCTTTTGACACCATGGGGGTCAGGTAACATACTTTCAAACTTCAAAGATATGAATCGACATAGATCATAATGCATGTTTTATTGAAATCAAGCCAACTAACCTATGCTCTAATCTAAGTTCTAACCTACTTCCCTATTACATTTAGCCCAGATTAAACTGTTGGACTAAGAAATTACTCTACCTAGGGGCTATTTGACCAAGATTAGGCAATTTGGTCAAATTTATTCTCTATCTGGCCTATTTACTTGACTAAGTTTAGATAGTTTAGCCAATCTTATTCATTAATCCTATCAACATCAATTTAAAAGGACTTGGCCATGCTTAGATTGTATGGACCAAGCCATTTTTATTGCATGGGGCTTCATTTAATTTCTTTTATGCCCTCTTTTATTCTTTTCTCATTTTCTTTTCTTTTCTTTCTTTTTCTTTCTGTGGTCTCTGCAAGTCAAAAACACTGAAGGGACAAAAAATACAATCAACAGTTGATCCTATAAATTATAGGGTTATAAAAATGGATCCACCTGGGGATGGCATCGTCCTTGCGAGATGCCAAGAATCTTGTTTCTTATAATCTTAAAGAATTTCTTCTAGAGCCTCTTTTGTTATCTGACTTGCTTTATTCCAAAAATGTTGATGACGTTTTCAGTCTCTTAGGGCCTTCTCTGCGGGCTTCAAACACCTGAACAAAAAAACCTACACCTAAAGACTTGTAAAAGAAATGGTATTTACAATGAAATGGAATGGTGATCTCTCTACTGAGGTGGCAAGTAATGCTTCATCATCCTGGCATTTATGGGTCCTCCTAGCATGTCTGATCCGTCAYGATTAGCAAGTAGAAAAGCATTATTTCCTCTGAAGGCCTGAATGGTATAAGGACCCTTCCACAAGCTATCAAACTTTCCATGTTTACCTTTATCTTCATTTATGGAGTCCCACCTCAAAACTAGATCACCCAATTCGAAGTTATCTTCTTTGGTTCTCTTGTCATAAATATTTTAATATTTTCCTGGATCACTTGAGTTCTGTTGTAAACTTCTTCCCTAGATTGCATTAGGTGGATCATTTGATTTATTCTTCATTGGACTTCATTTGGTTCTTCTTGTGTTTCCTGCAATAGTTTCATGACTGGAACTCCTAATGAAAGGGGAAAAACTGCCTCAATGCCATACACCAACTAGTATGGAGACATACCGATCAATCTTTTGGTGCTTATTCTGTCAGCCCAAAGTGCGAAAACCAACTTATTATGCCATGATTTCTTGTTTTCCTGCAGTGTCTTTCTGATAATGTTCACCAGAATTTTGTTAGAAGACTTGGCTAGCCCATTTCCCTGTGGATAATAAGCCTTCAAGTGTCCCAAAGTAATATGATATTGATTACAAAAGTCTATGAGATTTTTGGATCTAAAATCTGCTGCATTATCAGTTATAATTTTTCTGGGGCATCCAAAACAAGACAAAATGTTAGTTTCTAAAAACTTGATGATGACAGAGTCAGTAGCTTGCCTGCATGGTACAACCTCGATCCACTTGGTGAAGTAGTCTGTGGCCATGAGGATCCATTTATGTTGGTCTGAAGAAGGAGGATGTATCTCACCAATGAAATCTAGCCCCCATTGTTGGAAAGGAGATTCGACAGAGATGGGTTTCATTGGGAGTGGTAGAAGCTTCCTTTTGCCTTCAAAAATCTGACACTGGTGGAAGGAGGTAACCTTCTGATGAACGCCAGCAAATAGAGTAGGCCAGTAAAAGCTAGCTCTCAGAATTTTGTGGGCTGTGGTCTTCCAGCTCAGCTGCCCACCACAGTCTCCTGAATGAAAATCTTGAATAACTTTGTTAGCTTCACCTTTTAACAAGTAGTTAAGCAAGATACCACCAGGATCTTTCCAATAGAGATTGCCTTCAAGAATACAAAATTTCAATGCTTTCAACTTAATAAATATAGCTTTGGTCTTAGTCAAACCTAGAGGAGCCTATACATTGTGGAGTACAAAAATGAGGTCTGTGTACCAAGGGGAATTCAAGAATGCCTCTTTTAGATTTGGAGTCGCTTGCTCTTCCGGTCCGTCTACTGCAGCCAAAAAGTTAATATCTAAAGCATGGAAATTAGACTCATCCATCAGTTTGGCCAAACCTTGTCCTTTTATCAGTTTAGTAGGTTTTATCTCAATATCGTATTCCATAATGACCACAATCCATTTTCCTCTTCTACCATCCAGATTATCCTGGGTCATAATATCTTTAACCACTGTGTTTGAGACGTATGCAATGGTGTGAGAATGGAGAATATAGATCCTAAAATATTTTATAGCCTTTACCAGGGCAAAGCCTTGTTTCTCCATAATGTTATAGTTCAACACTGCGTCTCTTAAAGCTTTTCTAAAAAAGGCGATGGGTTGCTCGTACCCTTCATTGTTTTTCTGCAACAATACTGCTGCTATAGTGTGTTCAGAGGTGAAAGAGAAAAGATAAAAGTCATTGGTATAGTCTGGGCTAATCAGAACTGGAGCTTGGGTGAGAGCATGTTTCACTTGCTCAAATGATTGTTTAGATTCGATGTTCCATTTGTTTTTGTGTCTTTTTTCAACATATTGGTAATATTCCTGAGAAGCTCAGCTAAGTTTGGTATGAATCTTCAAGGAAATTTATCTTGCCAATGAAAGATTGCAGTTCTTTGATGTTCCTAGGGTGTTCCACCTTTTGGATTGCTTCTATCCTATTGGGATCTATTTAATTCCATCTTTTGAGATTATGTTTCCCAACAATTTACCTTCCTCTAACCCGAAAAGGATTTTCTTAGGATTTAATGAAATCCCAAATTTTCGGCACTTCTCAAACACACATATGAGGTGGAGAAAATGTTCTTCGTCGGATTTGGAGTAAACAATTACATCATCCAGATAAATGACTATAAATTTTCCAGTCTCATCCACAAAGACAATGTCCATTGCTCTTTGAAAAGTAGCCCCAGCGTTCATCAGACAGAAAGGCATCTTCACATACATGAAGGTTCCCCAGGGTGTGGTAAAAGCAGTCTTCTCTTGATCTTCCGGATGGACCAGAACTTGGTTGTAACCCGAGAAACCATACAGTAAGGAGATCCTACTGGATCCGACCACCCTTTGTAAAATATTGTCCATTTTGGGTAAAGGGTAGTTGTCTTT
The DNA here is from genome assembly GCA_009831015.1 of Picea engelmannii. NCBI lineage: Eukaryota > Viridiplantae > Streptophyta > Pinopsida > Pinales > Pinaceae > Picea > Picea engelmannii. Next base: position 487,733 of record ML783472.1, on the reverse strand, counting down.
GAGGGAGACTTTGTTTAGATTTCTGAAATCTATACATAGCCTGATCTCGCCAGTTTTATTCCTAGTTGGAACTAGATTGGAAACCCATTTGGAAAATCTCAAAGGGACTATAATCTTGGCATCATACATCTTCTTGATTTCTTTCTCTATCAGGGGAAGTAACTTGGGATTAATTCTCCTAAGTTTATGTATGAAAGGTTTATGTTTTTCTTTTATGGGAATCCGATGTTGTATGATGCTTGTGTCATAGGATTTTAAGTCCTCATATCCCCAGGCGAAAAAATCTATATATTCTTTAAAAAGTTCAATGTATTTTCTTTTTTTCTCTGGTGGCAGTGATTTAGACAATTTTATCATTTTGGGGTTTTCTTCTGTTCCTATGTTACAGTCTTCAACCTCTTTACTGCTAGCTTCAATTTTTGGTTTTTTGGATACTTCGTTAAAATCAAACAAGTCTTCCAACGGAACTAAACCTCTAGGTAACACATTATTTTTCAACTGCAGGATATCAGAATCTACATCATTTTCATTTATTTTTTCAGCATCTATTGTATTTACACTACCATTCTCAAAAATAGGTTTATTTACAACTTCTTCATCCTCTTCTAAATCTATGTTTGTACATTCGAAATCATTTTTACATTTTTTTTGTTCTAAGACTTTTGCGACCATTGTTTTGATCAGAAGGTTCTTTCGGATTCATCACATAGGTTTTTTTATTTTCGACGTTTCAGACCAAACTAGTGTGGTCCATCATCAGGAAAGCATTTGTGAGAAATGAAGGAAAAGGGATATAACAGGTATATAAATACTTGAAAAGTTTTTATAAGGAGCCGACATATTGAACAAGAATTATAAAACTTTTAGAAATTATAATTGTTTGTTTAAATAATTAATTATTTGTTTGTTTAATAATTAATTATTTGTTTGTTTATTATTATTTATTTATTAAGAGCTGACAATGTTTATAAATTAATATTTAGAATTATTCATATTGGCTAGGGTAGGGATCCAATTTTGACTAATTTTCCATCCATCATCTCTGTTTAGATTATTAGGTTGTTTTTCAATTTCGATTTCTTCTCTGAATTTTCTATTGTGATAGTGATCTATCTTGGCAAGGATTTTGGTCTCTTCAATACAAATGTGATGTTTAGTTTTATCTGAGTGTTCTGTGAGAGCTGAGGGACGAGTGCGATTGTGTTTGATGTCAGCGACATGTTCTTGAATCCTAATTCTAAAGGAACGACCTGTTTCTCCTATGTATTGTTTACCACATGAACACGGGATCATATAGACACCTTTATGTTCGATGGGATCAACAAAGTATTTGACTGACCTAATGGAATTCCTGATAGTGTTTAGGGGTTTGATAGTGTTTAGGGGTGGAGGGGCAACTAACAATCAATTTCTGTTTATCATCGTCTTTTATGTTGCTTAATTTAATGGCATTGGAAACTTCTTTTAAAGAGTCTTCACTATGGAGGTTGAAAATAATGATAGTCTTCCTTTTCTAGATGACAGAGTCACAAAAAGACCTGATGGATCCTTATCCCATCAAGTTTATAGGAAGAAAACCCACACTGAACAACACTTGCATGCCGACTCCCACCATCACCCCTCCCAAAAAATAGGTGTTCTAAACACCTTAGCCACTAGAGCCCTCAGAATTTCTGATGATGAACACCTAGAGGAAGAGAAAAATCACCTCCTCAATGTTTTTAAAAATAATGGCTATAAAAAAAATCAGGTAATCAGAGCCTTTCAAAATGCCACCAAAACACCTAGGAATAAAGAACAAACAAATAATGATGTGTCTAAGGTTTACTTACCCTACATACAAGGAAAAACAGACAAACTTGCGAGGATTTTAAAGAAGAAAAACATTGGGGAAACTTTCAAACCCCTAAACACTGTCAGAAATTCCCTTAGGCCAGTCAAAGACTTTGTTGATCCCATCGAACATAAAGGTGTCTATATGATCCCGTGTTCGTGTGGTAAACAATACATAGGAGAAACAGGTCATTCCTTTAGAATTAGGATTCAAGAACATGTCGCTGACATCAAACAAAATTGCACTCGTCCCTCAGCTCTCGCAGAACACTCAGATAAAACTAAACATCACATTTGTATTGAAGAGACCAAAATCCTTGCCAAGATAGATCACTATCACAGTAGAAAATTCAGAGAAGCAATCGAAATTGAAAAACAACCTAATAATCTAAACAGAGATGATGGATGGAAAATTAGTCAAAATTGGATCCCTACCCTAGCCAATATGAATAATTCTAAATATTAATTTATAAACATTTTCAGCTCTTAATAAATAAATAATAATAAACAAACAAACAATTAATTATTAAACAAACAAATAATTAATTATTTAAACAAACAATTATAATTTCTAAAAGTTTTATAATTCTTGTTCAATATGTCGGATCCTTATAAAAACTTTTCAAGTATTTATATACCTGTTATATCCCTTTTCCTTCATTTCTCACAAATGCTTTCCTGATGATGGACCACACTAGTTTGGTCCGAAACGTTGAAAATAAAAAACCTATGCGATGAATCCAAAAGAACCTTCTGATCATTTTTACATTGAAGGAAATCTTCAATTTGATCGTCATTTCCAAATACCTGCCAATATTTGATGTTGTCAGGAACAATGGGTTTGCATTTCACCTCCACTGTGTACTTGCGAGTGGGACGAAAAGGGATTTTACAGGTAGCTACTGACGTAGCCAGTCCGTCTGCGATTATATTTTGTCCTCTGGGCATCACCTGCAAATCAACCTCAGTAAAACATTGGAGATAATCTAAAACATCGTTTCTATAGGCTCTAAGTCTGGGATGTTTTGCTGCATACTCACCTTTGATTTGCTTGATAATTAATTCAGAATCACCCCTTACCATTATTTGCTTAGCACCAACTTTTTTCAATAATTTCAGGCCGAGCATTAAAGCCTCGTACTCGACTATGTTGTTAGTACATTGGAAGTTCAGTTTATATGAATGATTCTCAGAGTACCTTGATCTGTGGTTATGCATCCACACTCCGACCCCATCTCCTTCTTTACTCACAGCACCATCGAAGTCCATGCTCCAGAAGTCTGCTGGTAATTCCTCATTTTCTTCAACCATGGGGTTTCTTACTTCGACAATCATTGTATCGTCCTTTGGATCAGTTGCATCATCTTCCAGTTGTGTGATTTGTTCTTCAAGATCACCATCGTCATATAGAATGAAAGAGTCCAGGTCAGAGTGTGTGGAATATAGTGGGTAATTGTGTGGTTTCTCCTGACTACTGACCATATACTTCATCAATGTTTCTCTGTAAAGTCTTCTCTGTTGATCGAAAACTAGAATGGTGGCGTAGGACATATCTAGCTGTTGGGTTCCTCTCAATTTAGTTCCCCAAGACCTTGATAGCAACATACCTTACTTGGGGGGAATGTCAGCCATGACGATGTCCATCACCAAACTTTTTGTCGGGATTTGAGCCAAGGTGATGCATAAGTCTTTAATCAGGCCTATACATTTGACCTTGCTGGAATCAAAAGAATGTAGATCTTTGTAAGGTTTGGTGACCTCAAGTCCCAACTTTTCCATCACAACCTTGGGCATTAGGTTGTGATAAGCACCCGAATCCAGCATAGCGTTGTGCAATATCAGGTCATGGATATTCAAGCTGATGTAAAAAGGGGCCACGATGCCATTATCAGTTTGACCGTCAACTTCAGGACCGAATAGGAGCCCAGGTCGGTCATCAACAAGGTTTAGTGTGTCAGAATGGAGTACAGATCCCACATTCAAGGCTTTGGTACCTATATCAGGTTCGATACATAAATATTTTATCACCTGAGACCTATAAGAGTTCTTATTCATCAACTCAGAGAGGGGAATGGGAATCTTCAATTTTGCTAGTTCTCCTTCAAGGCTAAAAAGAGAAGTGGTTTTGTTTAAACTCTGTACTTCTGATTTATCGACAAAAAAATTGTGGATAAGTGCCCCTGTTTGAATGGTTGATGAAACTTCTGTCCGACTTGTTCTCTTAAGAATTTCTGGAGTTTTTTGCACGAGAGATTCAGTGTCATTATGCCCAGGGGATTTTTTGGGAGGATTCTCTGAGGTTTTCTTGGTTTCAACAGCCTTCTTTGGAGAATTCTCATTGGTCTTCTTAATCCTCAGGTTATATTGTCTGTGAACCTCCATTATAGAATTCTCAAAGGCTTGTTGTTCTGTTTTCTCAGCTTCCTCATTCACCTCTGTTTGCGAAAGGAGAAAGATTTCATGTTCTTCTCGGGTGAGGAAAATACTCATGATCATGATCATGATCACCCATCAGATTTATATGAGCATCATCAAAATCCTCAATCAATTCCTCCCCATCATCAACATATTTTTCGTGGAGAGGTGGTCTGATCTGCTGATCAGGTCCCCGTTGTTCCCGTTGATCCCTAGGATCTCTTTGCCTAATCTGGGGTGGATTTCTCCTAAAGTTCAGGTTCCTGATTTGAGGGGTAGCTTGATTCTCCCTAGGTGGGTTTCTGTCAGTTATGGTGAGTCTCTCCATCATTTTCTCCATAGCTCTGGCTAGAGAATCTAATTTATCATTAGACGAGGAAGTAGAAGGTTCTTCCTTGATGGTGACCCTCTTTTCTGTTCTCTTCCTGGCCCTTCTGGCTAAAAGATTTGCTTCTACACTGACGACACTTTTTTGCATGTCTTCCAGAGTTGCCGCGTTTCTTTCCCTTAATTGATACGACATGTCAGCATCAAAACCATCAGGGAACTTTATTAATGCCAAACCTTGTGGAGGTTTAATTTCAATCAGGATAGCATTGTATAGATTGTTGAAACGAGTGCAGTAATCCTGCACTGTCTCTCCTTGGTTCCTTCTGATGTTCTCATACTCTGAAAAAAATTGGAGAGTATTTTTATTTACTTCCCATCGGTCTAAAAAGGTCTGATGGAAAACAGTCATGTCAGTAATGGTAGCAACACGTAAAGATTTGAACCACTTTTTCACATCTCCAGTTAGGCTTTGTGCAAATAATCTCATCTGCACATCAACTTCGTTTACTTCTTGTAGGTCAAAGTAATTGTTCATTTTGTCGACATGTTGTTGTGCATTTAAGGGGCTGGAACTATCAAACTATGGAAGTCTAGTTTGATAATATTGGGGCATGTTATGTAAAGGAGAAACCAATACCAACGAAGCATATCTTGTTGCCATGATTGGTGGGGGAGGCTAAACAATAACCTGTGAGACAGGAGAAAAAATTCCTGAAGATATAGAGGACAGAGGGCTTGGAGGGATGGAGTGACCTGGTGTATTTCGAGTAGAAACTGCAGTGATGGTTAAAACAAGAAGTTTGATGGACTGCTAAAGATGGATCTTGTCTAAGGCCTGACCAATATTCGCGACTAGGTCTTCGAGCTTGTCAGTCTTGGAGTGAAAACGTTGCTCAACTTCATCTCTAGGAGAAAGTATCTCAGGGGTCCTGGGCTACAAAACGGTTTGGTCTAAGACCATTTCACTGATAAAACTGTCATATTTTGTCCTAAAAAGACTTGTTTGAAAGGGTATCTCAAATTCAAGGTCTAGAAGAACAACTAACTTTTTTGGGGTGGAAAAAGACCTCAAAAGCATGCTATTATTCCTCGAAATTTTTGCAGTACCTTTCTTCCTAAGTAGTCTTTTGGGATTATCTATTACCTTTGCAGGTTCTGGGTCAGGATGAGCTCTGGTAGAAATTATTTTGGGAGCCAGAACTATTGATTTTATTCTACCTTTGGAGACTTTGGTTATTTATGCACAAACTTTGACAACCTATGAACATTATTTCTAGATAAAGATTAGGGTTTGTGTTTTCTCCAGAAATAAAGTCATCTTTGTTCTAGGGGAAAGAAAACAAGGGGTGGGAAGTTTGTTTCAGTTCTTCCCCAGTGGAGTCACCATTTATGTTATCACTCTGTAAATTCCCAGAGGTTGTTATGAGGTAAGAAGAAATTTATCAGAGGTAACCTTAACCAACCGCTTCGAAACTGAAATCTAGCCCTACCAGTTTCATAGAGGGATCTCTTTGTTAGTTTTAAATTTGTTTGAGTTTTCAAAGATTTTAGGCTAGTTAAAAAGATTGTAACCGAGTTGTTTGTATTGTTTTTGAATGAAATGGTTGAATGTCACTTACGCTTCCATTGGGTTATGGGGTCTGTTTTTAAAAGATAGAAGTCAAAGACAATTTTACAAGATTCGTTTCACAGGGCGAGATAGTGCTAATGCTGGATTCTTTAGAAATAAAAATGGTGTATTGCTGAAAAAATGAGATATCAGTTAATAACAAAAAAGCATTTAAGAATTTATTTGTTATAACCTCAGAAGAAAAACATTTAAATCTATAAAAGATTAAGAATAGAGTACGTGAAGGTAAATTCTGCAACTTTAAATTCTTTTAAAGATTAGATTTAGAAAGACAATATGGTAAGTGAGAAGGAAAAACTTGTACACAGATAGAAGGAAATTCACCAACAATTGACACGCAGGAATCCTATGAAACTTCTCTTTGTATTACTGAAATGAATTATTGATAAAAATTACAACAACTAGAGCTTGCCCTAGCGTAAAGATCAACAATCCTCAATACTTCTAAGTGGGAAATATTTATAATAAAAGTTACAACGACCCTGTCATAAATGATCAGGATGTGATGGATTCTAAATTTAACTAACTAACTCAACAAGATACAAAACCTTAGGGACTGTTAATGATGTGTAGAATTCTTCAAGCTGATTTTGGGGACGGCCATTGGTGAGTCATCTGCACGACTTTGTCTGATCTAATTGTTGACTGGACTTGAACACCTCATCTCCTACTTGATCAGATTACATAGCTCTTCCCATCGTAGCTGACTGGGAATAGTGACTTTGAGTAATCTTCGATATATTTCATCCATTTCTATGTACTTGGCAAAAGTTAGCCTGACGATGAAAATGTACCGGATCTTGTGCTATATGCTGATGTCTGGATGCAAAGTTTCTAAGAACGCCTTATCTGTTATGCTGCCTTGTATTCCTAAAATTTCAAACTATATTTGGCCATCGTGGACAAATTTTGTTTATAATCAGGAAGGGTCATTAACTTATCATTTAGGACCATTAAGTCTGGGAGACCTTTCTTCTGCAGAGCTTCGATCTTACTGAAAAATCTTTGAACTTCTGTGTCCATAGTCTGGACTTTCTCTTCCAACTGTAACATAAGCCCTCTCTTGGTTAGAACCCTCTTGACTTCGAGGATGGTTAATGTCCTGTCCTCAATCTTCAAATCTTCTAATTCTTCCTTGGTTTTTGAATTTAGGAATCTAATGATCTCAGTGGCTTCTGTGGGCATTTCTCCCAGTTCTCCTTTTATTTTTTCAATAGCCTGCCTGCTCCTTTGTACCAGTTCCTTTTGCTCAAACATGATTTGCACCATAGGCCATATTTCATTTATGGATTTGGAGATATCCATCCAAATATTTTCCTTGGCCTCAACGAGTGTCTTGACTGCCACTGATTTCTTTCGAAGCTGCTGCAATTGCCGTTTGAGATTGTTTGATGTTTGCTTCTCCATGGAGTAGCTTGTTTGGTAGGAGGACTTGAGTTGTTGAAGATCCTCAAACTCCTTTTTCAGTCTGCTAATCTTTGTCTCCTGTAAGTCCATTTCTTCCATGGATTTAGCTAATTCCACTGTCTTTTCCAGAGATTCCATTGGAGTTGTTGAGAGAATTTCTGCTGTGGAGGTTTTTGCTACCGATGCTATTTTTACCCGGGTGAGTGAAACTGTGCTAAATGGAATGACTTCCATAGGTGTTGAGTTTTCTTTCTTCTTCACTAATCTTTCCAGTTCTGCTTCCATCTCTTTCAACTATGCATTCTTCTCCTTGATTAACTTGAGCATCTCGTCCTTTTCACCTTCTGTCTCAGCTATCTCCTTTGCCTGTGCATCTTCCGTTGGTAGTAGTTTTAGTTGTTTCTTGAGAGATACTATATTTGCATTTTTCTTTTTAAGCATCTCTTCGACTGCTTTCACATTCGAGGGGTCATACCCGATCTTGAGGACCAATTCTTCCAACGTTTTAATTTTATTATCTTTCGCAAAGGATGATATATTTTCTAACTTTGATTGTGTCTGAACATTGCTCAGAGAGACCTGAAGTTTAGCAGCCGAAGTAGAGGCAGTTTCCAAAGTGGAGAAAACCATTTCTCTAGTTTGCCTGTGCAGATCCATTTGATCATCATGGTGCACATCTCTGGTGTGGAACTCGAACCTTTCCCTTTTGTAGTCAGTGATTGCCGTTGGGTCGGGCACCTGGGCCTGTAGAAAATCCATGTGCATTCTACCCTTCTTTGTATCAAACACAGACAATAGTCTGTGTTGTGCCATGGATGTATGCTTACAAAATTGAGCATAAGTGCTGCTGGTCGACATTTGATTTCTCTTCTTGATCAGGTCATATTTCTCAAAGATGCTCAATTTGACGCCTCCTTGTTTTGGCTAGTTGATTAATGAATTATCTGTCTACTTCTTGGATGAATAAGAAGGTGTGATTTGATCGCTGCTAGTGATAAGCGGTGACTGATCATTTTTCATAGTTGTATCGGATTGGGTTCCCTTTTCACTAGCCATGTTAGTTGTAGGAGTGGGTTTCAGCCTCTTGGTGTATAACTGGAAATCTTCGGCCGAGACTTTGGTGACAGAAGGTGAAGAATCCTTCCTAGGTCTTTTCTCCTTTGGAAACTGTGGCAGGTTTGTTTGTGAGACAATAAGAGAAGGAGACTTCTCTTCTGTCTCTTCCAGAGTGTTCTCCTCCCACTCCGTTTGATTTGTGAATTTCTCGATTTCGGGCTTGGGTGAATGAACATAGGTAATGTTTTTATTCTTTACCCTCATCTCCGAAATGATCCCGCAAGGGTCATATTTCCATAGGAAACTAACGTCAAACTTCATTTCCTTTAGAAACCTGTCTGCCTCTTCCCCGACGCCTCGATTATTGCAGATAAAAGATCCTATTTGCCCTTTAATTCTGAGTTGTTGTTTCTTCTTCAGAGACACAAAGTGTATGTCGTCTGAATTTATCATCTGCCTTATGTATTCTAGGGAAAATATCCTCAAGGGTAAATACTTGGGCAGCCTGTATGGAGCTAACTCGCATCCATATATCCTGATCTCAGTGTGATTTTGGTAAAGATACCAATCTTTGGTTTTTGCAAGGTCTGAGAGGTGTAAAATCCTTTGAATTTCCTCATTTATTCTTGGTTCTGGTTTTCCATTGAGCATGCTCACCACTGGGTGGTAAACTGCTCGATGAACTGTTTAAAACTGAACTCTACGGAATTTTTCCTGAGCAGTGAAGTCCAAGATGTCACCGCATGTGGCTTCCCGTCCTTGTCCCTTTTCTGCATCGAGAAAGAGAACCTATCTGCCTGAAAGAAAATGAACATGTAAGCCAATATGGAGGAGTACTAGAACATGCCCTCTGTGGTGAATTTTGAGAACTGCTCGTGAATGTTGTTCGCTAAAAAGGTGTTGTAATTGAACTGAGTGGTGGGAATTTCCTCAGTAGAGAAAATGGAAAGAAAACCTAATATAGGTTCATCCACCCATTCGTTTGAAAAATAACCAAGTAGGCAACAGAGTGATGAGATAACTTGGTTTCCCTTTTCTGAGAACAGGGAGGAAGGATACGAGGGATTTGATTTGGGAAGCTGAGTGTCCTGTGGGAAGAACAATTCAAATATCTGGGCTCTTTGAGGAAAAGATAATTTATGGTATAACTCTATTATGGTTTCAAGATTGAAAGGGGAAGAAGATTCAATTATGGGTATCTGCATCATCTGATCAATGGCCTCTGGGGTGTTGAAGAACAGAGTTTCTCCCGATGAAGAGACTATGGCTCTCTAGTCAGAAAGGTAGTGGGCATGGCATTTGAGGGAAAATTTAGGGAAATGGTGGACCTGGGGGGAAATATATAGAAGAAGATTGGACTCCCAGAGCCTGATTTCATTGTTCTGATCTAAGAAAGTGTCTTTGAGCCATGAATGCAGCTTCGCGAAATCAACTTCGCACCTTGTATATGATATTAGATGATCTTTGTCAGCCAATGGGATCTTGTCGAGGTCAATCGGAGGAGGGAGGAAAGGATTTTCTCCGGCCTCTACTTTCTTGGACTTTGGAACCATAGCTGTGAAGAATACTTGCAATTCAAAAAAAAGTTAATGGTAATGGCTATGGTTGGGCTACTGATTGAAACAGAGAGGGGACAAGGAAATTTCTGGTGTGAGGATAAGAGAAATAATGGGCGAATGAAAGAGCAGGGATATTTTTGGGTGAATGGATAACCGTTGGGTGTGGGGACAAATCAACAGGCCTAACGGGAAAGTTAACCTATAATAAATGGCCAATGGGTCATTGGGGAATTGAGAGGGAAGATGAAAAATGGGTGACAAGTATGTGTTGGTGACGTGGAGGGTGTTGATTGGAGACCAGTAATGGTGAGGGGACTTATGATGGGTGAAACATGGGGGATGGACGAACAAAGTTATGAGATAGGACTCTTAGGGGAAGAAAGTGGAAGTGATGTCATGATACAACGATGGTATGCCAGGAAAGTGCAATAGATTCCTGCCACATTAGAGTAGGGGGCCCGCCAGAAAACCATTTCATTCTGGACCCCCCTTCCCCCATCGTTAAAAAGAGAATGGTAAGGGGGGTCCGAAAAACATTGATATCCATCCATCCATGTGCCCGATGCTGGATCGTAGAGATGAGCACTTCCTTTAATGAACTTTCCGGAACCCCCCCCCCCCCCCCCC
>ML783472.1:443388-467599 GCA_009831015.1 Picea engelmannii | reverse complement strand
TTTGAATCATCTTGTACTTGAACATTTAAGTGGGGTAAAAGGAGGTTGGCCCCTCGAAGAGGCTTATTATCTGAAATTATCTCTTTTTCAAGGCGTTGAGTACTTTTCTTGAGGTTTTTCTATGCTATATTGATGTTTGGTTCTTAACACATTGTCATTCTCTGTTCAAGTTTCAAAATCATCATCAATAGATAACATACAATTTCCTAAGTTCTGATCGAAAATATAGACTGGATAATTATTAGGATTTTGTGGATCACTAACTATATAATCCAGTCTCGTTTCTCTATACAATCTTGTAAATTTCCCACCAAAAATAGGAATCATGGCATACACCATATCTAACTATACTGACCCCCCTATCTTACCACCCCAAGATCTTGATAAAAACATGCCATACTTTGCAAGTACATCATATACTACCACATCCATAAGAACACTTTTGAATGATATTTGGGCCAAATTTACAACTAAATCCTTTATCATACCCAAACACTCAACTTTCCTAGAATCAAAACAATATAGGTCTTGATAAGGTCTAGTAATTTGCAAGCCCAATTTATCCATTATTACCTTTGGCATCAGATTGTGTGAAGCACCTGAGTCTAGCATACAATTATGTAGCAAATGATCATGTACAATAAGCGTGATATAAATGGAGCCACATAATCTTTATCATTTTCAATATGAGGCCCAAACATGATTGTTGGACGCTCATCTTGCAGATTAATCACATCATATTGACTCTCTGAATATGAGAAATTTATGACTTTTGAAATTTGTTTCTTATATACCGAATTCTTTATGAGTTCTATCAAAGGTACTTGAATCTTAATTTATTCAGTTCATTTTCCATATTAAAGTGCTAATTATTTTTTCTAATTCTTTAGTCTACACTTTTGTTTCTTTCTGCTCCAATGTTTTGGTTTGTGTTGCCTTTGTTTCAACCTGTTTTGTTTGAACTACTGATGTTTCGGTTTATGGTTTTAAGACTACAAATTCATTTCCTTTATTTCACAACAAAACCTTTGTGGATTTGAAGCAACAATTTTATCTCTTGGCCTTAAATCATATTTATTATGTAACTCATCCAATATCGAGTCAGTGAGAACTTTGTATTGCGAGGTAGTTTCATCAAGGTTATTGATATTTTCCTCATCAAGTAATTGTCTAGAACCTAAATATTTTTCATAGTCTTGTTGGGTTAGATGAGGTTCACTATCATCATGTATTAGCAAATTCATTTCCTCATATAAGTCATCACATTCTTGTACTTCATCTCCTTGTATTGAATTCTCAGTTTTGAAAGGAGCTTGAATTTTATGATCCTTATTCTTAAGTGGTATTTGTTGAAATTGAGGATTTGTATTGAGGTTTCTCCTAAATTGATTTGTATTCCTAACATAAGGGTCAGGTTTGGTTTTCTCCATCTCCATCCTGGATACTTTATTAGATAAATCTTTAATGATTTTAGCCATTTTCTCTATTTTCTCATTCTGTGTATTTCTCTTTGAACCTGGAGGTCTTCCTTGTTCTTTAAATTTTCTAGGTTCCCTAATTCCAGCTTCATACTTTGTTTTTAGTTTTCCTGATGCCATCATATTAGCTTCAATTTCAATAGCATCATCTTGCATCCCAACTAATGTTGTATCTCTTCTCTCCCTCAAAAGTAATGCAAAATCATAGTCAATTGCGCTTGCAAAATAACTTTTACAACTGGTTGGGATGACTTAACTTTGGTTGAAATCTTACTATAAAGATTATTGAATCTTTGAATAAATTTAGAAACCGTTTCAAAAGGATTCTTTCTTAAAGCACCAAATTCAGTCAAATAATATAGATGGTATTTTTTCTCACTCCGTTGTCTCAAGAAATCAATTTCTAATTCATCATAATTTGTTATGGAATCTATAGGAAGTCCCCTAGACCAGGTTCTGAATTGACTCTCAAAAGTTTGTACAAATGATATCATGTAAACATATTCATACTCAATGCCAAGTATATCAACAAATTGATCAAAGAATTCCATATGTTCAATGGTTGTTAAATCCCCTTCCCTAGTGAATTTAGGTAAGATTTTCATATAGTTATCAGGTAAATCATGCAAATTTGCAGGAAGGTCTAAAGGAGCATATCTAGAAGCTACTTTGGAAAAGATCCCTAGGGGAGGTGGTGGTGGATTCACTTTTCTACCACCTCCACTGCCGCCTCCTAAACCAACCATTGTAGGTTTTGGAGAAGATATATGAGGACTGTAATGAAGATTATCAAAGATTTCAAAATATTGTTGCATCAAGTTCTTAATTGTTTCAAGAAGATAATAATAGAGGCTTTCTAGGTAATCAAAAGGTGATGGATCTCATGACATGGATGAATAATCAAATTCAGAAGGGAAATGAGAACTAGTACTTGGTCCTTCAGATCAACCTGATGAGTATATGGGGGAAACAATATGAGAGGAACCTGAGTATAAAATGTGTTCTTTTGGATTTGTAGGGATAGAAACCCTTACTTCAAGAAAAATAAGGATAGGTTGAGTGAAAATGACATTAGGCACTAAGGATTATTCCTTGATATCACTATCATAAATGATTACAGAATAAAAATGTGTATTTAGAAAATTTTCACCCTTTAAGTTGTATAAGTTTACTTAATGGATCTCAATCTCTATATTTTCCGACTTAAATTTTGGAGTACTAGTTGAGGCTTCTGTGGAAGGAGATTTCAATTGATGTGTTTCTTTATAATGAACTAAACTTATCTCTTCTACCAAAATATTAACATTAACTTGAGAATATTTTGGTTGATAAACCTTACCTGCTGACGCAAAAGTCTGCCTTAGATATCCTTTAGATTTGAGCAATTTTTCAAGATCTGAGACAGTTGTGGTCTGCTTCTTATCTAGGTTTTTTTTGGTATTCTTTCTTCTGAATGCCAACTTTACAAAAATGGAGTCGCCAGGTGATAATAAAAGAGATTAAGCATATGTTTGATTCCCGTTCTCCCTCAAGAACCAAAACTATTTTTTTTTGAACTCCCAGGGAAAAATAACTTTGTGTCTCCGTTCCCCAACAATGGCGCCAAAAAAAATGTTGTTCTTGAGATTTATTCCAGGCTCACAGAACAATGTCAAGCATCCAAATTTAATAATATTTGTTTTTACAATGTTTTTCTACCTTTAAATTAGAATGAAACTTCAATTATATAATGATTTATAAACACAGAGGCATGTCTCTTCCTTTGAGTTTTTTTTATCAATAATCAAGAGATGGAAAGTATAATTATAGCAAACAAAATTGACAAACAAAGCAAGGTATCCAATGATGATAAAACTTACCTTATTTGCAATAAAAAAAACATGAAATGTATTTCCAAAAGATGAATTAAGATGAGAACATCTATATAGATACATGTCTTGTTTTACTTACAATAAAAAAAAGGAAAATCTATACATGAATAAACATTTAATTATGTGAATTGTAGTAGATGTATTAGTAGATTGCAGTATTTCATTCCTTAAACATCATAGAGTGAAGTGGATGAATTGTGATAAAGTAGTAATACATAGAAAACACATAACTAAAATAAATGAGAAGTCAAATCTCTGTATTCTTGCAGGAATTTGTATTAAAAAGTCTCTCTTTACATCAGGCGAGAAAAATCCATCATCATATATCCAATGTGTTCATTTATACAAATTCGTCTTAACCAAAAATTGGTTAGACTTCTCGTTTCTAGATCTCAAAATAGAAGAAAATCCACTAAAAACTTGATTAATATCAAGTCGAACATTACAAAAATAAAATACTTGAACATTTGTTATGTTTCTAGAAATAAAATCTTTGTTGGCTTCTTAAAGGCTTATCCTTTCTTCATTTGCTTGTAGATGTAGATTTCTTCTTTTGATCCTTGTATTGAGTGTGAAAATTTAATAATGCAACTATGAACTTGGGAGGCTCTATATTAACATTCAATTCAAAGGTAAAATCTTTTTTATGCACCAATGGTAAACTCTTTTGAACTTTTACAACAACCAGGCTCCAGCTGAGTATTATGATATTGTAAAGTTTGTTTGACGAGGGGATCATTTAAAACCTGCAAATTAACTTATTGACTTGTAATATATCATTTTGCATCCTTTCCATGTTACTCTTCAAAATTTCCTTTCTTTTATCAACCTCAATTGTCCCAATAAAAGAGTGAACATCATCAAGATCATTTTCTTTCATTTCTACATCCACAACTAATAGAGAATTTAGACAAGGAGCTTTTTCTTCTTTAGCTAATCTTTTGCTTTCTTCAAGACTTTTTTCCCAAGCCATTTCTCCTTTTAACTGTTCAATCTATGAAAATGGAACAAGCCTTGGTATATTGATATTCTACTTCCAAACTATAAGTTCTGAAATTTGGATCTTGCCATGATAGATTCTTTCTCTTTGTCAACAATAATTTGCAATGAATTATTAATGACATGATAATTATTCTGGATAATTTCCAAAATTTCATAGAAATTCTGTTGAGCTATATGCAGTCCCTCATTGATTTCTAAAACCTATTTCTTAAAGGCAGAGATATCAATAAATGTACTTTCAATTGTATTTATTCGGGCTTGCAATTGGCTTATTAATGCATCTTTCCGAGAAAAGGTATTCTTACTCATTTGCTGATCTTGAAGACTTGTTCTCAGTTTCTCTTCCAGTTGTTTGATTCGTCGATCATAACTTTGTCTGACTTGAGCTAATTTAGAATTAAATCTCTCCCTAATAATGACTTATGTTTGTTTCAAATTATTTTTCAACTTCTCAATTAAAATATTTTTCTAGTCAAGATGGTCTCTTAACTTATCTACTGACCATAAATTAGTTGTTGCAAAAGCTCCCAGGGAATTTCATACATGTCTTGTGAATTCAGGGTCACTCTATCCCTGTCCATCATATTTCATTTTTTTCCTTTTAGTAATTATTCCTCCTTTTTGCTGAATTTCTCTTCGTACAATAGCTTTCCTTTTCTTACTTAAGAATAAATCCGATGAAGACATCTCTTTTGGTTCAATGGGTGTCAAATATTCTACATTCACCATCTTTGAACCAGGTATCCCAGAACTTGTTGCAAGAGGAGTTAAAGATGGGATGGGGGTTGCAAGTGCACTAGATTCCCCTTGAGAAGTAATGTCCTTTATAGGAGTTTCAATGTTTGAAGTCATCTGAGGAAAAATATGTCCATGCTTCATACAATTTTCAAACACTGCCAATGTTTCTTATAAGGTCTTACTTGGTAGAGTTGATTATATCACTATTGTGTCCTTGGATGATGTCTCTAGTGTTTTTTCAATTTCCTTGGTTTTGACCTCAAGCAAGTCATGTTGCTTGAGATTGGATGATGGTAGCACTTCTAAAGTTGGAAAACCATTATGAGTAAGACTTTGCTCTGCTTTTAAAATCCTTGGTAAACCACTCCTCCCCTGATTTTGGAAATTAAGAAAATCTAATTGTTCTTTGTCAGGAATATTCTGGAACCTAGATATAACTTCATTATACAATATTTCTCCTTTGAAAACATCATCAAAAGGTGAATCTTCATGAAAATATTTCTTCATATTGAATTGGGCCAAATGGTTTTCCACCACTTTATGTGGATCATGCCTTTTGAATTCAATGGTAGACAATGTAATATCATCTAAGGCTGAAGCTTCAACCTTAGCATGTCCAAAATCTGACAATGAAAATATACCAACCTGTATAGGATAAGTTGGCTATACCGTTTTCTATGCAGCCTTTGTTTCTTTGGTGATACCCATGGAAACTGTCTGATATGCTACCTCCTTGTAGACAAGTCTATCTGGTAGAAATCTGGGTAGAGAATGAGGAGATGCATAACAACCAAAAAATCTGATATAAGAGAAATTCTCTTCAATGTACCAGTCTGCAATTGCACCTAAATTTCCCATTATTTTTTTCAGAAATCCTGGGAGGAGGATTACCATATAATACTTCATGAATTGGAACAACAACATTATGGAAAATTTCATAAAAACATTCTTTTGCATTTTCCTCCCACAGTTTGGAATTATAGAGATGTATTGGTTCAACAACTATTGGAATCCAGTTCCAATTCATCAGAGGAAATGAGGTTTTGAAACATATAACATCCATAATATACTCAAACATATAAAAGGGAACATGCTCTCCTTTATATTTCTAAGTTGTATAAACCCCTATTTGTTTGACCAAGTTATCAGACAACAAATTTCCCCAATCAACAGTAAAACCTTCTACAACTTCATGAATAATGGGGACCCAATCTACAACAAAATGAGTAAGTCTTTTCTTTCCATATAGTCTACAAAGCATCATAGCTATGCACATAATATGTACATCACAAGAAGTTGTAGAATATATTCTATGACTATATGCTTTAATTTTTTTTTCATTTTCCCATCAAGTTTTAACTATATCATGGACACTTCTGGCATAATATGTACATTCATCTTTCTCAAAATTCTTCACAAATTGTGCATTGTAAACATATTTGGGATTACTGGACAATTTATACATTACTTGGATATCTTTGGGTTGGAACAAGCCAAAAATATTCCTTTGATGGATGTAGATGCTTTTGGTCGGTATATCCACATGCTCCAGAGCCCAACGTATCATGTCTGTATAGGGAAACAATTTTGGACTTGTTGCAACTTTATGAAGCTCTGACTTGGTCACCTCCTTGAGCTTATTTGTGGTTAACACATCTTCTCCCTTGCTTGATTCATCTGAAGGGATGGATTTCTCGTCTTCCAAAATTTCATAAACCCATGCTCATGATTTGATGTTGTTTGTTAGGCGATCAGTAGTATCTGAATAAATATCTGAATTTGGGTTCGACTCCTCTACAAACTAATCTTTTCTTTTCGTTGCTTTGCATGGCACCATGATTTTTCGTCTATAATATTAACTCCCGTGAGAAAACAAGAATTATGAATACAAATTATAGAGATGGAACAAAGTTCATATCTTTTATAAAATCATAATTTAAGACATTAATTAATTCTACATTCAACACTTCATATCCAAATGACAGGGTAATCATGCTAAAAGATGGTGAATTTATTACCTGACGACAATGAACTTTATTCAAATATTTCACACTAATCATATTTAATTTACATTAATAATTGAGATTAGTGAAAGAAAATATTTCAACACTTTGGAGTTTGGTTCTTTGAATAGAGAGTGTTAAATATGTCCCAAAGGCCGAAGTCAAGAAGTGATTAATTATTTTTAATCAATATTTACTTAATTAACCGTTGCTTTTCTTTTTAAGCCTTCAACGTTTTGGGACTTCGGGAATCCAAAGTTTCGTGACTTCGGGACTATTGAAATTGAAAATGTTAAAGGTATTCCGAAGGTTGGAGTCGCGAAGTGATTACTTACTGTTAATTTAGCTTAATAAATCATTACTTAATCTTTAATCTTTGGTACTTCGGTGCTTCGGGAATTCGACACTTCAACACTCTGACACTTCTTAGATTCATTGATAATATGATATCCCAGAGGACAATATTCCATAGTGACGTGGTAGGATGACGTCACATATGATGATATGTCGTGAGAACATGGGTGACACATGTCATCTTGAAATGTGTGAATTATGTGTCTAAAAATGCTCAAAATGAGTGCCACGTGTCTCTACGTGTAAATAATGCCAGGTGGCATAAGACACATCAATCAAGTGCTTTACTTTTATAAAGCAATATTTCAGAACTTCGGGACTCCGGAGCTTCGTGAATTTACGGTTAAGAGGGCCTTTAAACATTTAATCCTAGATTGCCGAAGCGCGAAGTCCCGAAGTAGAAATCCAAATGGAAATTATTCTTTGATTAAACATTTCACAACTTTAAATCCCCGAAGTCCCGCAGATCGTAGATGTTGATAAGCATGAGGATTAACGGTTTATAATGGATCTTCCTTGTCAAAAAATAACAATGAATTTTATTAATGTATTAAATAGTAATTCTAAAGCTAAATTTTATTGATAAGTGACAAAATTAGGAACGAATTTAAAAAAGGATTCAAAATTTGATTTTTTTTTTTATATAAAATTTTAACTTTTGTTCTAACAGGTCTTGTAGCCATTGTTGAGTGAGAGGCATTGTTTTGCTTAGGCATATTTTGGAAATCATTGTAAACTTTTCCATCAGTGTTTTATAAACTCTTGGAAAGTATACAAAATTAGGAACGAATTTAAAAAATGATTCAAAATTTGAATTTTTTATATAAAATTTTAACTTATGTTCTAACAAGTCTTGTAGCCACTATTGAGTGAGAGACACTGTTTTGCTTAGGCCTATTTTGGTAATAATTTTAAACTTGTCCATGAGTGTTTTATGAACTCTGGAAAGTATACAAAATTAGGAACGAATTTAAAAAAGGATTCAAAATTTGAATTTTTTATATAAAATTTTAACTTATGTTCTAACAGGTCTTGTAGCCACTGTTGAGTGAGAGACATTGTTTTTCTTAGGCCTATTTTGGAAATCATTGTAAACTTGTCCATGAGTGTTTTATAAACTCTTGTAAAGTATACAAAATTAGGAACGAATTTAAAAAATGATTCAAAATTTGAATTTTTTATATAAACTTTTAACTTATGTTCTAACAGGTCTTGTAGCCACTGTTGAGTGAGAGGCATTGTTTTGCTTAGGCCTATTTTGGAAATCATTGTAAACTTTTCTATGAGTGTTTTATAAACTCTTGGAAAGTATACAAAATTAGGAATGAATTTAAAATTCAAAATTTGAATTTTTTATATAAAATTTTAACTTATGTTCTAACAGGTCTTGTAACCACTGTTGAGTGAGAGGCATTGTTTTGCGAGAGACATTGTTTTTCTTAGGCCTATTTTGGAAATCATTGTAAAATTGTCCATGATTGTTTTATAAACTCTTGGAAAGTATACAAAATTAGGAATGAATTTAAAAAAGGATTCAAAATTTGAATTTTTTATATAAAATTTTAACTTATGTTCTAACAGGTCTTGTAGCCACTTTTGAGTGAGAGGCATTGTTTTGCTTAGGCCTATTTTGGAAATCATTGTAAACTTGTCCATGAGTGTTTTATAAAATCTTGGAAAGTATGGTACTGCTTTGAAAAGTGGTAATCCATGTATTTTTAACTACATAAGTGCATTGATGCAAGTGTTCGCATTGACATCCTCAATCCGAAGTACAAAGGTGAAGGAGAAAAAATGTGCGGCCTTTCAGAGACATTTGTTTTGTAGATCAAGGAATCAACTAAGAATTTACATTGATGCAAGTGTTGACTTCAACATTCTCATTCTAAAGTACAAAGGTGAAGGATAATAAGAGTGCATCTTTTCAGAGACATTTGTTATGCATATCGAGTAGTGGGGAAGTGCATCATGGAGTGTAAGACTCTTCCTAGAAGTTGTTTGCAGAGATTCAAGTTACATTTTCTCTCTATAATTTTGGAGGACCAAAAGTGATTTTTGTGGGGAGGTATGATCTAGGGGGGATCTCCACACAAGGATTCATTACTCTGCACACCATGGAGAAGATCATTAAAATGATGATTGATGATAGGTGAAAAAGTTTAAAAATAATGTTTAATGCTTCATATTGTAAAAATGATTAATATTTTTGAGTATAATGTGCTCATGTATTTTTAATTTAATTTGTAAAAAGAAAATTAAAATTAAGTGAGATAATCCAACTCACATATTAGTTTCCTAATTTTAAGGGGAAATTAGTTTTGTGTGAGAATCCTACCTCACAAATTAGTTTCCTAATTTTAAGAGGAAGTTGGGAGTCTCATGAGTTGGTTTGTGACTCTTCCTCATTTTATCAAAAGTGGTTTCCCAGTCTCAAGGGGAAGTTAAGGTTGGTTGATATGCTTTCTCATTTTTTTCCTTGAGTTGTTATTAGATCATAAAATTGTGAATTTTGTCTCCTTGAATTATGGAGAGAGGGAAACTATATCAATTCCTTATGTAAGCATTTTGGAGGGGAGGCATATTGAAGGCTCTTTTAGGCCCTTTTGAGAGAGCTTTGCATTGACATGAATGTAGTCCTTCTGGTGTTTGAATAAATGTCACTTATGTTAGAGCCTTAAGTTCTTTGTGTATGAGAAGGATTATCTGGGTTTCAACCCTGTAAGGAGCATGTACCACATTTTGGGAGAAGTTTTCATCCCTAGCTAAAGGAAGGACAATAAAGAGATTTGTATTCCAAGTGGATCTAGAGATGTAGCCTACAAAGTTTGGTGAAATCTGTTAACACATGGGTGTCAAATGATATGTGTGAGTTTTGATTGCATTCTCGCTTGATTAAGTAGAAATTTAATTACACATATGAACTTAATTACATAAATTTTCTCATGTTAATATGAAATGCTTAGAAATTATTTTCTCATGTTCACATGTAATTAATCATTAGTAAAAGGTCCTCATTGGAGGTTTTTTGTAGAGAAAGATCTCACAGAAATACTGGATCAACCAAGATCAAGGGGTCACCATAAACAACAATGTAGCAAAGGTTGGGATATGCATCACTCTTGGTGAAACCAAAGCTCATCAAGTATCCATAAATCCGGGAGTAACATGCTCTGGGTGCCTACTTGAGTCAATACAACACCTTCTTTAATCTGCAGACATGGGATTATTTCTCATGTATCACAAAACCTTTAAGTTTCTCTATGTACATGCATTCCTCAATCACACCATTGAGGAACACGGTCTTTACATCCATCTGATGTAATTTCCAACCCATAACTAAAGAAAGATAAATAATGGTCCTTATGGAAGTGTACCTGAAAACTGGAGCAAATGTCTCTTCATAATCCACTCCCTCTTTCTAGGAGAATCCTCTTGCCACAAACCTGGCTTTGTAATTTTTTATGCTACCATTTGCTGCATGATTGATTTTATAAATCCACTTGGAAGTTACTAATGACTTCCCTTCTGGTCTTGGAATGGCCTCCCATACATCATTCTTCATGATGGAATGATACTCCTCCATCATGGCATCTTTCCATACCTACTGGTCAACTGCTTTTTCATAACTAGAATGTTCTGAATCAATGATGTGGTTCATCAATGCCATATAAATTGAGAAACTTTTAGGTCTCTTGATCTCCATGAAAGTACCATGGGGAGATGCATGTCCTTATGCATCCTGTAAAGTATCACGAAGTCATGTTGGCCTTGTCCTGGTCACTGCAATGTCTCTAGGTAGATCCACTGGTCCTGCTGGCTCTTCTTGATGGTCTAAAGGATGATCAATTGGGATAGTTGGATGTATACCATCATACTTCAGAGCATCCTACTCCTCACTAACAATCTCTATGTGAGATTCCCTAGATCTCATGAAAGCTATCTCTTCATTAAAGGTAACATCATGAATGACTTCGATATGACGTTGTCCTGGAATAGAGATTATGTAGGATTTTAAATTTTCGCTATATCCAACAAAGGTGCCCTCCTTTTCGTCGGGTTCTAGCTTCTTATTCTTCTACTTGGGTACATGAATGTATACTAGACAACCAAATATCCTCATATGGTTGACCTCTGGCTTCACTCCTATGAATGCCTCCTCAGGAGTCTTATCTTCCAATATTCGATGAGGATTTCTTTTCTGAATATAGACTGTTGTGTTCACTACTTCTTATGATAAGAACATGGGTATATTTTGATCATGAATCATTGCCTTGATTACCTTCACGATAGACCCTTTCTTCCTTTCCGCAACACCATTTTGTTGGGGATTGTAAGGAATTGTCAACTCCCTCTTGATCCCTTCTTTCTTGCAGAAATCACCAAAATCTTTGAAGTATATTCTCCTCCATCATCTGTTCTTAAAATATTAATCTTCTTCCCCGTCAAGTTCTCTACCTGAGCCTTGAACTCTTGGAAACTACTAAATAATTCATCCTTAGTCTTTATGAAGTAGATCCATGTCTTCCGAGAGAAATCATTAATGAATGTCACATAGTACACAAATCCTCCCAAAGATGATACTGTCATAGGTACACATACATCTGAATGCACTAGATCCAAGATTCCTTTGGATCTACTATCGCTGCTTGAATAACATCCCTTGGTATTCTTACCAAGAGTACATCCTCTTCAAATTCCTTAATGTTCTTCCTCGAGCTATGGAATACCTATAACCATCTTCCTTAATGCTGGTAAGTCCTTGTAGTGTAGGTGAAAAAACATTTGATTCCATAGCTCACATAAGTCGATGTTATCATGTATTAATGCTTGGGATAGACATCTTAATAGTTTGTATAATCCTCCCTCTCAAACACCATTCACTTTTGTTGTGTCAATGTTTAAATCCTTAGGCCATACAAGAAATTTTCCATCCACAAATGCAACTCTAAAGCCTTTATCCTCTAATGTTGAGATATAGAGTATGTTCTTTCTTAGTCTTGGTACAAACAAGACATCATTCATATGTAGAAAGTTTCTAGATTCTAGTTGGAATGATGTGGTTCCAATTCCTTTTACTACATACTTGGCATTGTCTCCAATTTCTACTTGTAATGATGATTTTTTCATTGTAAAACTTGTGGGAGAATTTCGGTAACCTTTCATGTGCCTAGAAGCACCACTGTCAACCAACCATGTATCACTACTATTTGTAATAGTGCATATAAGAGAATAGACAAGGGAACATTCTTTCTTTGTCTTCGTGGTAACTTGCCCAGAACAATAACAAGAACAAAAACAAGTGTCATCTATTCTGAAATTGGACACCATATTTTAATTTTGATTTTGACTAGATGTTTTGACTTTGACCAAAATCCAACCTTTGACTTGAATTTGACCAAAAGTCAACCTTTGACTTTGATCAAAATTCAATCTTGACATTTTGGCAATCTGGGAGCACCAATAAGTGCACTGGGTTAGGATGAGTTAGTCTGTACAAGAATTATCCCCAACGCTTCAAGAAAAACACACAACTATTTTTAGATAAGATCTAGTTCCGTGACTATGCAATGATTGCGCAGTGACAATATTTCAACAAAGCTCTTATACTATGTTGAATTTTCTGATTCTCAGGTCTGACAGTTATTGTTTTATAATTTCAATGCAAAATTTCCTTTCATGCCACAATTATCATAGAAAAACTATACACTAAAAATCTCAACTATTACAATGCACCGAAAATAACAAGATCTAGAAATATTAACCATGCACAATACACAAGAACACAATAATTTATCCTGGGAAACCCAACCTTGGGAGAAAACCCAACAATATTTCTTATATAAGAATCAATTCAAGAGTTTACAATTTTATCACCATCAAAATAGACCAAGGGATATCAAAGAGTCACCTCCCAAGCCTAGCACAACTATCAAGAGGTAGCACACAAGATAGAATACCAACAACTTCAAGTTGCAATGAATTTGACCCCAAATAAGACCTCCTTGAAATTTGTGTCTTCTTTCTTAAGTGAGAGATGAGTGAGTGAGTGTATTAAATGAAATGAAATGAACCTTTATTTATATTTTTCAATTCACCTGCCTTTTTTCATGTGGGGCTGACTTCTCTTCTCGGGTCTTCAATTTTACTTTATTGTTTTTTGTATTTTACTTGTGGAGGTTAACTTCTCTTCTTGGGTCTTCAATTTCTTGTTGGGGATTCTTTAATGGTTAGATGGGCATTATCTTGTCTTATTGACACTTCTTATTTTCTAGAAAGGTTTTCCTTGATCCTGGTTGATGTAATCTTCTCTGGCATGCACCTAGTTGATGTGTTGATTTCCCACATAGCACCTCGAGTCTTTATTAGTCCTTGTCAAGTCACATGATCAAGGATAGAGACTACACCTGGTCCATTCTCCTTAGCCAAGTCATATGGCCATCTGAGGAGAATGTATGCTTGATGCTAATACATGGAGAACATCAACGCCCTGAGCCATTCTCATTAGCCAAGTCACATGGCCATATGAGGAGAATGTCTGCCCGATGCATATGTGCATCGAGTCTTTGTCGGTACTTGTCAAGTCACATGATTAAGGATAAAGAACATGCATGGCCCATTCTCCTTAGCCAAGTCACATTGCCAATCCGAGGAAAATGTCTACCCAATGCTGCCCAAAACATCAACATTTGGTTCCATTTACCTTTTCCCTAGATCCATAACCCCACATTTCACATTTTCATGTTCTCCATAATGACTTACCTATTTCCATAACCTGCAAAATCGACCTTTTGGTACTTAGAATATTTCATCAATGCGGATGTGGGAGTCCCTTGTATCTCTCCTTTTGTTCCCCATACCCCGCAATCCCACATCTTGCATTTTTTCATTCACCATAATACACTTTCCATCCCTCACTTTCCACCTCCATATTTAACCATTTTTCATATTCCTTGATACAATATCACTATTCCCGATGACATTTATTTCCCACCACCACGTCAACCGCCACTTGTGTGAATCTAATAACATTATTAAGTGGTGCGACTTTCGTAAAATATTTTCCATAAACCCAAAATCAGATCGTGCAGTTTGGCGACTTTGAACTAAGAGCTAAAGTAGTTGATAATCAAGGAAATACATGGTAAAAGTAAATAAAGAATTAAATTCCCTGTTGTAAAAGACTATATTGATAGGAGCGCCACCTATTCATAAAAAAGGAAGTCTGCACAAAGACATGTCAAGTAAAAGGAAGGACTTATATTGTGGTGACACTGCCAACACCCTCGTGTGGGAAGACCACCAATTTTAGTGGTCACACACATATAAATGGTAATTATCTCTCCCATCTGAGGAAAAGGAATTAAACAAAGTTTGGAGCTCAGGTGTTTCATTGGTTGGGTGCGTACCAGAGGTAGTTGATTTTAAATAGTTGGTCCTTTGGTGTGCCGACAAGTTATATATAGAGAGAAGAAACATCCAAATACAAGGAAAATTGTCGATTTCTTTGGCCCCTTCAGTGTTTATAAGGGTGCTATAACTTCCTGACCCCACTTTGATATTCAAGAATATCGAGGCAGATGAGTTTCTTAAAGTACACGACGAAGGAACAAAGATTCTTGAAAGTTTCCTCACAATCCTAAGGAGCGACATCAATTCTATTTAGGTTGAGGTATTCTCTTTAAAGTACCCGTATAAATAATTTGTCAGTCTATTCGTCAGAATAATTGGACAGGAGTACACGACCTTAGTTCTCAAATATATTGTACATATTCTCCATTATTCAATTTATGAAAATGAAATAATGGACAAGGATCACATTATCTCAAATGAGATTTTGTTTCAGTTGAGGAGCCTTAGAAAAACCAAGAAACTCTATATGATTTCATATTTATTTTTTGTCATATATTTTAGGAATTTTCCAAAGAGAGAAATGTTTACTTCAAGAAAGAACCAGTTTCCTTCTACTACCCAATGTTACGGAGGCACAAGGCCCCATATAATTTCTATGAAGTGAAAAAAGGTTTTTTGTCTTCTTTCAAGAAGACGATTCATGGTTCTGCTACATCTAGAATATCATTGGAAGCTACATCCTTTCTATTCAAGAAAGGAGTTTTTGAAGATTTGGAAGAGTTTAATTTTCTGATACTTTATGGATTCCAGGGGAAACCATTTTTATTACCATTTTATGTTTATGACATAATTTTCATCGTTGAAGTGTGTAGAAAATAAAGATATTGGGCACATTTATTCAATGAGAAAAGGAAAAATCCATTTATCCTGCTACCATGGAAATTTGGAGAGATGTCTGTGAAGCACATCTTTCATTTAGATGAATATACAATTCAATTTGACCAGCTCAGTTTAAAGGAATCCTAGGCCATTCAGGGTTTTGATCCAAAATATTTTTTTTCAACACACATATCTTTAATTGGGTATGCTTCATATTTTAGTAAGTCTATGCAATTTGAAGAAGGAGGGGGAGATAAACAAAATCTTCCTAGAGCATCCGTTGAAAACACCCTATATTATTTTGAGGAATTGGCTAGCACAAATGAGTACTACAAACAACATGGTATAAAAACAACAAACAAAAACCCAAATTCACCTAATGCATCGCATAAAAGTACCTCAACAAAGACCAAACCACGAAGTAGTGGTAAGGAACAAAGAAGGTCTTCCACTGGAAAATTAGATGATGGTGGAGACAATGACCCTACCAAGAATACAATTGAAAAACCTCACACTATTCATACCTCTATTAAATAAAAAGAGAAGTGGAAAAAGAGGGACATGAATTACCTGAAAATGAAGGGAGTCCCAAAGATATGGAAGTTGACGACGTAATAAAAGATCCCACCTAGGCAGAACAAAGGATGATTGAAACCAAGGTTATTTATAAGGAATTGGATTCTCAAGAGCCAGGGATATTTGAAGAAGGGTATGTCACTTTGCATCATGCGACCTACCATAAAAATTCCAATTGTTATTTGAAAAGGTGAACTTGAGAAATAATTTTTTTAAGAGAAGTGGAAACCAGAGATCAATTTTCATGGGGTTCCACCCTAAAAAATCACATAATTTCATCATGCAACTGGAGAAGACTTGAAAGAGTCTATTTATGATATAGAAAAATAAAATTTGATCTTAAAAGAAAGAATAAAGGAATTAGAAAGATATATGCTTCCAAAACCTTTATTAACCAATCCCATCACTGCTATACAACCAATTTGAAGTTGTGAAGATGTACCAGAAACCAGTTCCAGGTTGAAAGGTTCATCGAGTTTACTAGTGGCTGTAAGAAAATACATTGGAGATAGTATTAAGAAAATAATAGCCTTAATTCTTGAGATATGGGAATTAACAACAAGCTCAACTACTTTCTCAACAAGGGTTTTTCATTTCAAAGAGTATCTCCAAAAAGATTTGGAAAAAGGATGAAGGATTCTACAAGAAACCAGTGGGTACATTTGCGACAAACGTTTCAAGTTTAAGTGAGCTACATAAAAGAGATCAAAACCTTCCTTCTAAGACTTGCATGAAAAAAAACAATTCTTGTTGGTTAAGGAGAATTAAATGATTAAGGGAATTGATGTCTAAATGTGATGTCATTAACATTAAAAGAGGTGATGTATTATTAAAACTTGTTGATTTGACTAAGGAATTAGAGGGTTCACATTTAATTATGGATACAATACTTTTATCAAGGGAGAAATTACAAGAAAAAATGGAATCCTTTAAAGTTGTCTGGGCCAGTGAATTTAGTGATTCAATTGATTTCTTTGAAGAGGAAGTAGAAATATGGTTAGTTCGATATGTAAAAAAGAATGAAGACATTGAGGACACACTCCATCATTCGAGCCTTGATTTAAGAGAACTAGAAAATGAGTTATTTGAAACCAACACAAAACATGAGATAATAGTTTCTCAAGTGAGAGAGTACATTGAACAATGGTTAATGGAGGTCTTGGTTAAAATAACCAAAACATATCAACAAGAAGTCAGTAATTTAGTTATGCTACGTCCAACACAACAACGACCTACAAAATACAACACAAGAAGTAGATAAGGGTTTTGAACTTCTATCATAGTAAGTTGAGCAGTCACCTTGTTTTTTGTTTCACTACCTTTTCTTCCTCAGTCAATAGTCACTTTTCCTTTTCTTTTCTTTTTCAAAATTTGTGAAAACCAAAGGCCAGCCCCTGACTACTTTATTTTTGTCTTCCAGGTCTCTGTTTTATTTCATGGTTCATGGGAGTCCAATCCCATTCTTCTTTGAAGGGAAAATGAAGTTTACTTTTTATTGAACTCTCACACATTATTATGTATTTTCACAAAGACATTTATTATATTTTGATGTTCCCAAAGAACTAGTCAGGACATAACATTAATGGTTTCTCAGAATTTGATTTCTAAGCATGAGATTTCAAATGTGTGTTTATCAATTTTTTTTTTGGATCTTAATGGAATGATCATTTAAATTTCTCTTCCATATGTGATCCTTATTTTCCTTCCTTGTGCTGAATAATGCGTCTTACTTTGATGAATGCTATGTTGGAAATGTCATCCTATGTGTATACTCTTTTGGTTCATAATATTGTATTATAGTGTGGATATTTACTTTTTGTGAGATACCTGGTCCTTTCTCAGGTACTTCTTGCATGTGAATATTTATTTCAAGAATAAGCGTGGTCCTTTCTCATGCATATTTTATGTTCTTTCACATTGTTAAGAAATAAAGGAGTATCACCTCTTTAAAAATGCAAGGGGATTTATCATCGTGATGTTATCTTAAAGATCATAAGACAATATTTTAGATCAACATGTCTCGTAGTTCATACGAGGCCTTCTATTTGTATTTTTTATGCAACTTCGATAGACTATCTAGTAGAAGGGTCGACATGAGCATTCTCCTTATTTTTACTAGAAGCATGTGGAACCTATTTTTCTTCCCCACTAGAAGATTCAAACTTTGTTTAGGGAAGTCTTCATTTTTTCTTGCAATACTTGGGAGGGGGGTGATGGTCAAGCATGGGGTCCTTGCAAATACCAATCTTTGAATTTTCTTTTGTGATGACTGTTAGAAATAGGACCACAAAGAAATAATAATAAAAACAAATCAAAATGAATGCAAAAATAAAACACAGAAGAACATAATACAAGAGAGACATCAATATACATGGTTCACTTGATATGGGCTACATCCATCGAGAAACAACAAGTCCTTCCTTTATTTTTTCCAACAAAATCAAGGGATAACACCTGCAACACATCCGTTGCAACCTCCTCTTCAGTCTCTCACAATATCCTCTCTCAAACACACTACAATCTCTCACATACCCATTTGCAATACAATGCCCTCTTTTAAAACAGGTTTTCTTCTAGGGGAAAAAAGGTACCAGCATAACCTCTACTCTTAGATCTATGACCTAATAATGAAAGGTCCAGATGGGATATGTAATTAAAATATAATATATATGATCCTGCAACATCCAAAAATCCCCAATCCATTGACATATATTAGATTACAACTTTAATTCCTTAATGGAATTAGAAAACCATGGGCTAAAAGATCGTGTGCCAAAATCACCCAAAACAAATGAAAAAAAAACACCCCAAAAGTTTTTCTTAGGGTTTTTTTTTTGCATAAAAAGAATATAAAAAAAAAACCCGACCAAGTTTTGGAATCCAAATGTGGCTGAAACAAGATCTCTGAATCAGGAAGATAATAAGGCTCCATAACCAACACAAAATATTTTAGGTTTATAAGGTTGATTAGTTTGACCTTTGTTTGCATTCAATTTTTTGAGTTTACAATAGTCATCTGTGTTATGGGTGCCTCATTTATGGTATCTGCACCACATGTCAGTTTCTAAGGTAATGGAATTAGGTTTCTTCTTTTATTTGGTGTGAAAGATAGTTGGAGTCTAGGTTTTATGTGGGGTTACTTATATCAACCCATCTCCCATTGCATTTATGTCGGATACTTGGGTCTTAGGTTTCTTAGGTTTTCTTTCTCCCACAACAACCTGTTGAGCACTCAACACACCCTAAAAATTCTATGTCAAATTTTACTTTATGGGTAGCACTTGATCTTTTTGCACTATTTGGTTTGTATTCATTGTAAAAAATGTTGTGTTTTCTTATCATCTTGACTCTCATTAAGTATTTTAAAGTTTTCTTGAATCTATGAAAACCCACGAATTAAAAGGCTTAACTTTTCAATAAGAATCAACAGCTAAAAAACGTTTCACCCGATGCGTCCAAATTCGACAGCGGAAAGAATTAAAAGATGAAAGAAAAACACTCGAGAAAACCGCAGTCTTCTAGCGTCGATATTCATCGGCATTGGAAAAAGGAAGATTTATTTCATGGAAATAATTACACAAGGATATCACCGATATCCAATTCCCGAAGCATTTCGACATCGACGAGTTTTGAGAAAGTAAGTCCGTACAAAACGTAATAGTTTTTTCTCGATCGCCGACCCTCAATATCTTTTCGGCATCGACAACCCTAGATTTATTTTAACACCCGCTCTTGTTGAAAAACCTCGAATCTGATTGATGTACATGATCAAACCTCCTCTCCTCATATACCATATGTATTTTCTAGAGTGGATAAACATACGATCTAGTTTTCCTTCGAGTCGTTATCAGTTCCCGAGGCCCAAGTCGCACCCCGAGTCAGTTTGTCCACGTTAGTGTTGTACGACAAAATAAATTGTCAGCATAATTCCTTAACAAGAGTATACCAATGAAAACATTCACCATGTATTGCTGATCCCCGATCTGCCCACTAAGAAAGTGACACAATGGGACGTTTTAACGCTAAGGTACATTTAGATTCGAAGCATTTAAAGAAATAATTAATTCCAAATCTTGCATTAGTTATTACTTCGTGTGTAGATCAAATAAGTTGTTTGAAATTACAAATAGAGCGCACCACCCTCCGCGCCTCCACCGTCAACCCATGATGAATTGAATTGTAGAGATTCGACGATAGATTTCGTTTGATTTTTACTCATAACCCGAGTTAATTGGTTGATACGACACAATGGTTTCTTCCCCATTTAAATTATTTCGAGTTGTTAGTAAACAAGATCATCATGCACAAAGAAGTTCATAGCATCCATAGGAGCGAGACAAGCAATTCGAAAAAAAAAAAACTTCCAAGATCCCGTGAGTATTAAACAACAGGTTTAGCAAGCATTACAAGTATGTACCAATATGTGGATTTTTTATGCTTTACTTCATACATTTTTTATCCGGTGTTACTCTGTACGCATGCCCTAAAGGATTGATTTCGGTTGCAGGAACATTTCCTCCAAAGAAACCAAGTGCTAGGTGATTGTCAAGGGTGCCCAAGATGAAAGAATCAGAGGTAGGAGAAGGCTCGTCCCTAGGGACAACAAAGCAATTAGAATTCGCTCCAAGGCCGGAACCAGTCATCAGGACATCCACCAAGAATATTTTCACTCAGACTTCAGCCTTTGGAGACACAGAAACAAGCATAGGGACCAAGGCAGTACTCTCGCATTGGGGAGAACTATTCAAGAATATCAAGCGGGAATAATTCCCCGAATATACCCCGCACAACGACCCTAATATGAGAAAGATCGATGATGAAGTTTTTTTGAATATCCGAAGATTGTACCTACACATGGTAGCAAGTAGAAATCTAGTATTCCCCTGCATAGAACTCTTGAAGTGGCTTATCGACCACACAAAAACACAAAGATGTTTGATTAATGAAGACAATGGCGAGTGTGTCGGGGTCTTCCTTCCAGTGGAGGTGCAGGGTTACTACAAGCTCAGAGACCCGGAGAAGCGGCTGAACACCGATTTTGTTATAAACTTATATGAGAAACATGACACCAGCCGGGTGATGGCTTCATGGTGGAGAGAGGATAAAAAGTAAACCAATCGGACCTCCAGCTGGTACCTAACGACCAACTTAAGAGAGTCATATATCTATTGGCCCTCATCTTTCGATTGTATGGGGATAAATATTGTTCCAGGTTTTCAGAGGCATGGATTCCTCTATCTTACACGGTAGCCATTTTTGGGAGAGGTTTTAACTGGGGTTCCATCATTTCCAAGCAGCTAATCATTTGCATTCAACAGGCTCAAACATCGAAAGAAGGAGAGACCCCATCCTTCTACATGGATTCTTATTTATTGGATGTCATATGTGCCAGAAATGTCTTTTCCAGAGAACTTGAGGTGGCACACCTCAGAAATCCCGGTCCATGTATATTTCGATGTCTTATGGGAGAACATGTACAAGAAATCCTACTCCCTCATCTGTGATCAATTCATCGCACACATTAATTTTATTCTTTTCAAGAAAGAGTGTCGAAGACTGTCAACTGTAGCCAAAAAGATGATATCAAAGGTTGGCCACTGGTATTTGGATGAGCGTGATACCTACATCAGGGTTTTCAAAGCTACCATAGCACCACACCTATTAGCAATAATGTCCCTGATCAACTAGTAGTAAGGGAAATCTGCTACCAGACCATCCTGCAAGGTTACAATGCTACTTTGGTAAAAGATAAGAAGCAGAAATTCATACCTTCTGAATTCCATAGAGGTTTCTACATGCTAAAAGAAATCGCTCAAGCCAAGCAGGAAGGGTTGAGCCAATTGGAGTTCCAATTCCAGACTAGCCATTTTCACAAGCATGGCCCAAAGGGTCTAGTCTTGAAGCACACATCTCAAGTATCGTCCTACTGGACATACGCCCATGACAGGTTTGAAGATGAGATATTCACGAAAAATGATCAGGATTGGGATGAAGTTGTGGCAAGGATGGTCGATCCTAGGATGAACAGGTTCAAATCCACGAGCCTAGATGAACAAGCAACAACCCTAGAACAATCGTCTCAAGGAGCTCTCAGGGCCAGGGAAGAAATGATAGCCACTAAAACAACAAAGATTCCCTAAGCAGTCCTGGTACAAGGAAGAGGTTTTCCTATGGAAATGGATGCTCAGGAAAGGGGATTGTTCATGTTAGAGCAAGCGCAATGGATGATTGATCAATTGCAGGATGATCTAGACATCACAGAAACCACAGTATCCCCAACAAATAACCCAGATGGAAGCCGAGCGGGCCCAAGCGGTCCTAAATTTATAGACCTTGGTGAAATTACCAGGTTAGATGACCCTGAATTCACAATGCCATCGGTTGGATCATCGACAGGTGTTTAAGATTAGGTAGAGACTGTCGAAGCATCACAAAGGACCAACGCATCAAATCCCTTAAGCGAGTTTATAAATATATATGACGATGATGAAAGCCCAAAAGTATCTCTTGGGACCCCTGTGCATATCGAAGAAGAAAAGGGATCTGAGAAGACATCCTCTCCTATTCTTGATGTCCAAACCCAGGAGGTCCCACAGAAACAAAAGGAAGCTGAGAGTGTCCCAGACACTAAGCTGCCCAACATGCTAGAAACCCAAGCAGACAGTCTGAGGGATGAACCGAGGTCAGATGAGCTAGAGGAAGGAGCCTTGCAGCAGGAAATCGACGTTTCAACGACCGATGAACAAGTAAGTATTGAGTCTATTCCTGACACCTCTATTTCAATTGGTACTCAAACCCCCGATGAGTGACAAGCAAAAGTCGGGCCTTCAGAGCATAACGAGGAAGTTCAAGAAACCAATCTTGAATAAGTATATACCACCAGAAGTATGGGAAATACACTCACCTGGGGGGATCAACAAATCCCCGAACCTGTCGACGAAGTAGCCAACATACACACTATAAATTATGATCGGAAAAAGAAGACTATCGTCTAGTGGACCACCAAGAAAAGAATGATCACTCTAGATCGCTCCATCCTCATCACTACAGAGGAACATCTAATCAACATAGAACATGCTAAGACGTCCGAGCTCATCGGCGTAGGGATGGAAATCAAAGATGCCACCCTGGATAGAGATAAAAGTGATGAAAAACAGTCAGTCATCACCCTAAAAGAACTAGAACATTTGTGCCACTTGGATAAGTACTATCAGGACACCACACAGGCCACGGTGTACCTAAGGAGTGAATTCAAGGAGGCCTATACACTATTAAATTTGAAGGTTTTTGCGACGAAGTAGAGATGAATTTTCGTCGACATAGAGTCGTTTTTGCGACCAAGATGATTTATTTTTCATTGGTCTAGCAGCCACACATGGATCTTCACCGGTCTAGCGACCGGGAAAAGAAGCCTATTCACAATAGGGAAAAGTTCGGCTAGCGAAGAATGTTAGTCGGTCAAACGACTAATATTAGTTGCAAGAGTGACCAAGACAACCCTGGCAAACTTAGTCAATAAACCACTATGAGTCGCTAGAATGATGAATATTAGTTGCTAGAGTGACCAAACCATTAGTTAAAAAGGTCAAATGAAGGAGGATCAGTTAGTCGCTAGAACGACCAAGTGACCTAGTTTGTGACCAAATGACAATACAAGCGACTAACACGTTGGTCACTCTAGCGAATAACACATTGGTCTCTTTAGCGACTAACACGTTGATTTTTGCGATCAATTGACAATACTAGCGACGAACAGGTTAGTCGCTAAAGCGACCAATATTGGGTTTTTTTTTTTTTAAATTATGCCATTCACACAAGATCTTAACTAAATTTGATAACATGTATTTAAGTGTGTCCAATAATGATGGTCATGTAATTGTAGGATCTTAACTAAACCTTGATTTCAAAATGGGGTGGATGATATGGTGGAACCATGTGAAAGGAGAACTTGATCAAACAA
>ML783472.1:407042-425081 GCA_009831015.1 Picea engelmannii | reverse complement strand
TATCAAAAATATATTCATCATCATTGTCCTCATCACTGTCATCATTATCATCCTGCAAGTTGTCCTCCTCCATGTTGACATCATCATCCATTGGAGCATTATAAATGTCTTGGATCAATCTATTTGTCCCATCATCGTCAACTTTATTATTAATATCATCATTTTCCATAGGAATAATGTGATCACCATTATCCACACAATTAAGTTCATCTTGTTCTTTAGTATTATCTCTATGAAAACGTCTCCTGCTAGGCAACATCACATTCTTAGGGTGATTTTTCTTTAATAAAAAAAATGGAAGCAATAAAATACAGTTAGAGTATATCAAAAATATTCTTTTGAAAGATAAATTAAAAAAAAAAAAAAAATTAATGTATAATACCCTTAAAGATCTATAATAACTAATTACTTACCATGGGACGATATTCATTGCCCCCTTCAACATGCCCATTCTCCCTACAATGTTTTTCAACTATTTTTAAAGGTAGCCTTCTTCCATTAAAACCCCTGCATTCACAACAAGGGCAATAACATTTCCCATCACCATGAATCACCATGTGCCGCTTTAACATAACAAGCTCTCTTTTCTCGTCTGGAGTTGACATTGTAATTACCTATTACAACAAATCCATTGAAACATTATAAGTACAATATACAAATCTATTCAAATAATTTGGTATGTATTTAGATATTTGTAATGAAAATTTTACAGCATGTTCAGAAAAAATAAGGGACAAAGCATGAATCCTAAAAGCATGAAACATTAATAAGAGGAGGTGGATCTATTATCAACCAAAATCACACTATATAATATTAAGTCCCTAATAAAAATTAGGGTAGCTTTAGGGATACACAAGAGTACTGATGCCCAATATCAACAAAAAAGCCACTGCTCTTCACTTCGGCACACCCGATGACTTTGTCGAATTGCACGACATAGTCGAATCACACACCAAGCAAGATTCATCATGGGCCGAAAGATTGACAAAGGTGACAGAAACAATGTCAGGTCAGGTGTGACAATTTATGGAACACCTGATCAAAGCTTGGGCTATGCTGCAACAGTTAAGTGCCATTCTGGTCAAGTATCGGGCACATGTGGTAGAGATCAAAGAGATTTACGCGGCCCCGATGGAACATCATAGATTCCCATACGCCAATACCTGCGAGGAGTTGTTCATCAACTGGTTGGAGTACGAGAAGAGTCACCCTTTTTAAGTGATATCTTGATATGACTCTTAGACAAATTGTTAGGAGAGAACGCCACGTGGCGAATTCTATTTTTCTTATCTACACTTTAGCCGTTATTTTTAGTTAATTTTATGTTATAAATAAGAGCATCGACCGATTAGTTTAGGGTCGATGGTTGTTGCAAGAAACTCTCATTTCTGGTTTTGTTAAGAATTATTTTGGAGCTACCTTTAATTGAGAAGTCCTTCTGGACCAAAGACAAGTTTATGTTTTCATCAAATGCATGTATGAGTGGATGTGGAGAAGAACTATTTCCTATCTTGTCTCATGGATGGATGTTGTAACGAGTAAGAGCTATTAAATTTTATTGTTAAGTTATTCGATGCAATGTTTTACAGTTATTTTCTTTAATGATGAAGATGAATCGTTGTGTTATTATGTGATGGATGATTAGAGTTAAGTGAATTATTTTACTTGCCATTATTTATCGCATATGTGTTTTCTTTCTTATGATTTGTATATCAATCAATAATTGGATACTCACATGGTTAACGTATTAGTACTAGGTCTGTGGTATGGAATTGTTGTCTGCATGCTTGAGCAGCGGGTTATCCCAAGCTCTACCTCTTCTCCAGTAGTTAAACGTATTCATGTTTTGTTACCTAGTTGGTTTATACCATCTTTCTATCTTATATCAGTCCCACCTAAGAGAAAATACAAAAAAGAGAAAGTCCAAACTGAAGGAGACACCTTCGCAAGAAAACGTAAAGCTCATCGATTAACTGGTCGAATCGCAAGATCTGGAGAACCATTCCACTATTAAACGCTGCAGAGTCTAATTGGGCCTCGGTGGCGGGTTTGGTTCATGTTGTCGATTAAAGGGATATAGGACCCATCAACATAATTGGCGCTAGAAGGAGGGTCGAGAATGAATGGTTGAATACATATTTCACATTATATTTCAAAAATCATGTAGATTCATAATAGCCCACATGCATGGCTAGTCATTCCCAAGACAACCCACACCCAACGAGTACTCCTGAAACGAGTAACTCACCCTAGCCTAAGGAAGAACACTTGTTCCCTGACATACCTTACATTCTTCCTCACGAGGAATTAAATCAATTTAGAAGAATCAATAAAGCATGTGCGCGAGAGATCAGTGCACTATCCTTATCTCCGATACTTCCTCGAAGACAAAAAATAAGCATAGCAGTGGTCGACACCCCCGACTAGGTTTTTGTGCACACACTAGAAATCGAACATCCTCTTAATATGATCCCAGAAATGCCAGCCGACAACGTCTCTGAACCAGATGATTTTTTGGAAGAGGAAGAGTTTAACTCAATATCTGAAGATATGGAAGACAACAACGACCATGATGAAGAAAGGGGAAACCCACCTCAGAACAATAAACCTTGGTTGGCCAGAGACGCTTTGGCCATCCCAGGGTGAGTCCATAACCTTCCCCGACATCCAAAGAAGTTACTTCCTAAGTTTGATCCCGAGACCTCGGGATTTCCTGAATACCATATCAAGAAATTCATACTAGCTATCAGACTGATGAATGTCCAACATGAAGACATGGTTTGCAGGTTGTTCCCCTACACTTTCGAGAATTCAACTTCCATGTGGTATTTTAACTTACCTGTAGGATCCATTACTGGTTGGAAAAAGTTTCAAAAGGATTTTCTGGATAAATTTGCAGAAGAAACTACTACAGGAGCTTTGATGGCTGAATTATTTTCCACCACCATGAGTTTGAAATAAAGGGTTAAATATTTCAATCAAAGATTCACAACTATCTTGAACAAATTCCAGACTGAAGCTAAACCTACCCAGGAGTTGCAAATCGAAGTATACGCTAATGCTCTCCCAGCTTCTATTTCCATGTTTGTGAAGAGGGATGCCAAACGAACCCTGGCTGAGAATTTTGAAGAAGACAAAATGATAGAGTTCCAGATGAAAAGGTGTAAAGAAGGTCAGGTCTTGTTAGCTAAAAAAGAAGTCCAACCTCCTCCTAGGAGAAGACTCCTTTTGACTAGACCACCAGGGAAACAAGCAAAACAAGTTCCTGAAAAGGGTAACAGAGACATAGAATACCTACAATGCATGGTCAAGAAGTTATCAAATGAGATAATAGACATGAAAAGAAGTGCAGGGGAGGGAAACCAAGGCCAAAGGCCCTATAAGCCTTTCTTTAAAAGGAACCCACCGTTTAGAGCAATTGAACCTCCCCCAGCTAACTTAAATATTGATCTAGGAAATGTAGCATCTGATTCTTTATGTACTTAGCACCAGGAAAACCACTCTGAAAGAGACTTCCCTCAATGGGTGCATGCCATGAATTTAATGGCCAATCGGTTTCTAGACAAAGTCTCCCTGATTGAACAACCATGCGGTTCAATTATGAATGTTACTGATAAGGAAGAGATTGATCCACCAAATGATACAACCATGCTGATATTGGATCTTGACCTAATCATGCCTTTCGATGACTTATTTGAGTCTCAAGAACCACCCGCAGAGGTCTCAGTTGTACAAACGCGTCGTAAGGGTCCACCTGTCTCAAAATATCTTGCTACTACCCAAGCTTCGGGGGGAAAGACAACTCCCTACCACCTGAAAGCACCTTTCTCTCCCCGAAGAAACCCTATAATTGTCCTTACACAAGGATCGCCCAAGCTAGATTACAACATAGTTGAAGATTTGAAGAAGTTGAAGGCTAATATATCAGTCATGGACATTTGTAGTGTTGGAGCCACCTTTGTTTTTTAGCCTGTTTAAAATTTCATATCTTGATGTTTGAAATTGAAAGCCGATTTTCATATTTTCCTTTATTTTTCCCAAAATCTCATAAGTCTCATCACGCAAACAACGACGGTTATCATACTCTTAAGGTAAGATTTATTTTTTTTCGTTTAAACGAGTCTCTACTTTTGAACCTCAGGATGTCGCATGTCGGAAGTTATAGATCACATAGTTTACAAGTCCCGAGGGGCAAAACGACGAACTAGTTTTTAAAAAAAGTTTACCCAGATCATTACCGAGAGTAATAATACTCTAAACCATAGCTAAGCATCATCGGGATTTCGTGTCTCGACGTTTGCTAGCTCCAAAAGTCTTACCGTCGTAACCTCGATAGTCGAAACCGCAAGATTCTTGTTTTATTAACCTGGGTTAATGTTAAAGGTAAAAAGTCTAGTCGTGGTTAAGCTGTCGGAAATTCGCAACTCGACGTATTTTCCCTCAAAATGTATACCTTCGAAGCCCCAAGTCGTGAAGTCGCGATATAAATAAAAACGTAATTAATTAAACACTTAATCTGGTTTTATCCTCCAATTTAATTAGATCATATCATCGCGATCTTGCGATTTCACAACTTGTCATACAAGCCTCCCGGAAGCTATACCTTCGAAGCCCCGAATCGCGAAGTCGCGATATAAATAACAACGTAATTAATTAAACGCCTAATAATGGTTACATTTTTTTTATTAACCAAAGCTAATTGTCGCAATCTCAGGTTTTAAAGGTGTAAAGGTTTAAAGTGAAAACTCCCGATGAGGTGAATGCCGAGAGATTAATCAACATTTAAAAAAAATAAGCTTGATTAATTAAGCTAAGCCAACATTTTCATTTTCTTAATACGAAAATTAATATGCACAATCTTCGAGGCGATTTTAAACTTTCTTTGCGCCAACTTGCATTACGAACTGTCAAAATTTATGACATTAATTAGAAATGAGGCGAATTGACAAGTAAGGGTTTGGCTTTTATTGCTAAATTTATATTTAAAAATGATTTGACCGTTCTGTCCCTAAGGATGCCCTAGTTTTAAATAGTCGAAGACATGGATCTTTTATTTGTTGTCTCAAATTTCATTTCTATTCTACGCAGAGCCAACTTTTCGCGAGCGAACTAATTTTTGTATGTATACATATTTTTATCGTAGGAGAGATAAAGTAGAATCCCCTGCCATGGCCCCGCGAAAAGTGTCTAAAGCCACTGTTGAGGTTTCAGGACAAGGTTCAGACAACGTTTCTGATACTTTACCTCGAAGTGTCGACTCTGTCAGGACCTGGTCATATATTTTTGAGGTTCTACAGTCTGAATTGGTAGATGTTTCGGATGATTCCAGTGGAAATGAAAAATATGACTTGATCACCAAGTATAAGATCATCGTCCAGGCTCAAATGCATAAAGTAGCGGCTAGGCCATGTCTGCTCCCTTATTATGATATGGTATGGTGGGTGTTAGACCATGTAGATATACCAACCAGAACCATCATCAACGAGCAGAGGGTCACCATTTGGAATTTCAGGCTATGTACAAGTTTCCAACCGTGTCGGAATTTGTTTACAATGCCGAATTCCTGGAGAATTTTAAACAGAAGGAATGTGTGCAATATGACAAGACTATGTTTGGTTTAATCAAAGATTGGGTTTCACACCCTGTGAAGTTCAGGGCGGACAATAATGGTATATATTCAATAGCTTCTCTAGAACCATAGTTCAAATATATCGCTATGATGACCTACAGATTATATGGGAGAGAGGACACCACACATTTTTTTCTTCAGTGGGTGCCTCTAATTCACACGGTTGTCGAAGGTTGTTCCTTCGACTGGGCTAAACTACTGTCTGATAGTTTGACAAATTGAGTAACAGAGTATTGAGCGCAGAGGGAGAGCGAAAAGATTGCTTCATTCTTTATGTCCGTGAATATCATGGACGTTGTGTGTTTTTTGACACCTTTTCCCTTGATGAGTTGGAGCTGGACTCCATCGGAGGCTGAGCCCATCCACATCTACCATTCAAAGTTGTGGGAAGACAAAGCCCCGGATTTTGTGTATGAAATCTTTAACTGGGTGATGGTACCGCTGCATGTCACTATATTCGGCCACCCGCCACCCAGGATCTCAGACAGTATCACGGTAAATTTGAGCAGTATAGCCGACTGGTACGTGGAAGCAGAAATTTCATATCTCAGGGTTTTTGGCGCTTCTGTTCCTCTAAATGCCTTGCCTTTATTCATACCCGATAGGCTGGCTTTCCGTGAGATTTCCAGGAAAACTGTAATCGGTGGCGTAATAAAGGAGCTTAAGGGATATTCTAAGAAGGTATGGCCACCTTTTCCTACTCATCTGCATTCCTATTCTTTGTTAGATTTCTAGCATGCTAAAGCTGAGGCAACAGCCCTAGAAGACCTGAAATTGGTTCATGTTGAATTCAAGAAGCACGATCCACATAGGGTCGTAAGTAACCACTTAGCCAATTGTGGGCTTAAAAGGTTTGAGCATGAAAATTCTCCCTTGGATGACATTTTTCGAGGCACGAGATCTTATGCCGAGGTTTTGGCTCGGATACAAGCCCTGGCTCCTGAAGAAAGGGCTGATGTTTTAAAATTCCAAGAACATCGGCGGAGTTGTCTTCCCCCAGTATTGTGGGGTGAAAATCCAATAACAGTAGAGGTGTAGCAAAAAGAAGTCAAAGGCTCAAAAGATTCAGCACCCAGAAAAGAAGAACACTAGGACGGGGAGGAGCAAACTAAGAGTCCGAAACCGGAAATAAAAACTCCCAATCTGCCGAAAAAGCAGACTCCAGTTACCACTCCAGGACAGTCAGCTAAGCAAATCGAAGATCCCATCACCTCCATTACTCCCTTACAGTCAACTCAAGGGAACATAAACGCAGGGTGGATTTTCAACGAAGAATTGAGACCTATAAGGATGGAAGAGCTCCCTCCAAATGAGTTCTTTTTTGATAAAAAGAGAAAAGTTGTGGTAAAAAGAGAATTCTATCAAGAAGAGGGATCAACAGCCAAGAAGTTCAAGGTGTTGACCGATGGGAAATATAAGAAGAAAGAAGAGTTTGCGACAGAAATAGYCGGGACATTAGGGGCRTATGCTACGACAAACTAATTTTCAGTCGGAGTTTTGAAAAATCAGCTGAAGCGAAAAAATCGCCTCATAAAAACCTTAGAAGCTAAACTAGCCACAACAGAGGAGGTTGCCAAGGACCAGGCAAGCGCAAGAATAGAACAAGTAAGAATGGCCGACAAAAAGGAAATTGAGTTGCTCAAAGCTAAACTCGAACAAGCAGAGATGGTAGCTCAAACCAGTCAGATACAGATAGGCCAGAAAAAAGACTTGATTGAGAAGCTACATGTTAGATTAGAGTTCGTCGAAAGCCAAGTTATAAATATCGAGATATTCCAGTCCCAAGCTATGGAGATTCGGAACAGATTTTCTGCAGCCCAACGAAGTTTACTTGCCAAGGTAGAGACGATTCAGGACAATTGGCTGCTTATTGATCAAGTATTAGAAAACTTATCTGTCAGAGAGAGAGAAGTTGAAGCAGCTCGGGTCGCATTTCAAGAGGCCATAATATCTACAACAAACAGGGAATCGGGAATAAGTTCTAATTTTTCCATTTCAGAACAGACCCGAGGTAATATTTTGTTGAAAGAATGGGAACGCAGCATATCAGAAGGAAAATTGCAAGCCAAGAAGGTAAGGAAATCCTATGAAGAGGCTTTCAGTTCTATAGATGGAAATCTGTTAGGCATTGATAGCGAGAGTAATGCTGAGACGCTGAGCCAAATGAATATGGTGAAACTCTCACTTGATATAAATGAGAAAGAAGAAAGAGATTCAGCCGAAGTCTCATAAGTAACTCTGGCAGACATAGTTCAAATAGATAAATGGGTTATTAAACCAAGTGTGCAATTGTGCGCTATTGACACCCTAGACTGACAGATGGAAGAAAGGTTTCCGCAATTAGTCAGAGATTGTTACATTTTTTAGGCCAATTGTCAAGCGGAACCTTCAAGGTTGATATCTCGGCTGGTGGAAAAATGTGTCACTTGCACCGAGCATGCGAGAGGGCAGGCTTCTGGTACCAAATAAAGACATAGGATAAAGAAATGAAACGATTGATCTCCTTCTTGTTGTAATTAAAAATCCTGGAACGATTGAGATTCCATCATATGTAAATCTGTATAAATATACAATAGAAGGAAAGAACAAGGGCTGGACCTTTTTGGGTCGATTGTAATAGAGATTTTTCTCCCTTGAGAGTTAATATAAAGAAAATCCGAAGATTCTTGATTCCATCACGACTGTGTTATGAGTTTGTTTCCTTGTATTTCATATTTTATTTCATTTCATATACATATCTGATGAATGCTTCGCTATAATTTAGTACAACCTCTACTATAGTGAATAAATTTTAGTTTTATATATTGTTTACCGTTTTTCCTCTGTACCAGCTATTAGTAGGTATAAGACTAGTGGACATCTTAGATTTATATATATATATTATGCTTCATCGGGTTATTTCTTTATCTTTTTCTTCTTCTGTTTATAAGTGAGATTCTCCCTTGATAGGAGCCTTACATGATAGACAACTTAATGTTTTCTTACACCTCACACACATTTATTAAAATATAACTCAGTTACAAGAAAGGGCCTTTGGTTTGCACCCTGTTTTCACTACCGAAGCTGTAAACTCTCCTTTATACGACCGAAATCGAGACAACATCTAAAAATTTCTTTGATATTTTCTTATTATTTTGTTCCTCTATGACTGTCCCTGTGACAAGACAGCCTAATATTGAACCCGGACTATCAGATCAAACACATATTGCCTTGAATCTTTTTGATACTATTCTTAAAACAACCACTACCTGGGTCGAATTGGAACGTTCGTGGGCAGCGATTGAAAGGGACATAAACATCCAGGAACAGTTGGAAGTTAGACAACAATCTAGAAATCAACCCTAACTTCCCTTGCTGAAGGTTGACATTTCTTCCTTCTCTACCCCTTACTCACTTTCGGATGCCTAGACACTATACTTCTAAGCCTTAAGTACAGACTCTAGAACAACATGTAGGATCCCTCAGCAAAAGGACTTCCTGTTACATGCTTTGAAATCAATAGAAAATTCTATGACAAGCACTGAACCAGGAAGAAATCCAATCCCCATATACCTAGGGAATAAACCAACTGTGAACACTTTCTCTGAAGATAACAAGGGAAGACCTTTTGTCCAACCTTTCCTTTTAACATTTGAATTCTTCAACATGAACCTCCATAACTGTTTGGTCGATTCATGAGCATCCTCTAACGTTATTCCACTGTCTATCTGTAAAGAACTAAATATAGTTCCTCTCAAGAGTGATAAACATGTGATAGAACTAGATAGAACCCAGGTGAAGGTCATGGGAGAACTCAAAGATGTAATGATCAGAATAACAACGCATCCTAAGTTTGTGCAAGTGATTGACATCATTATAGTAGACATCCCAGAAGCTTATGGGTTACTACTAAGTCGATATTGGTCTAAGAAGTTAAATGGATACTTTAGTACAGATTGGGCACACCTTTGGTTATCATTGAAGGGATACAAAAATATGATCAGAATTGATAGGGAAAGGTATCCGAAACATACTTTCACTGACTTAGAAACCCTAAATG
Organism: Picea engelmannii; assembly: GCA_009831015.1. NCBI lineage: Eukaryota > Viridiplantae > Streptophyta > Pinopsida > Pinales > Pinaceae > Picea > Picea engelmannii. Next base: position 415,413 of record ML783472.1, on the reverse strand, counting down.
AACCCTCATGGACATATTTCCCTGTGCTAGGCAATTATTCATGCGATTCCTACTTCAGGAACTTCTCCCCTCTCTTATCTGATGTCCCTCTCACTCAAAATTATGAAATGGTTTTTCAAGAGAAATCAACGATACTGACAGAGGAAACCCTCTTCTGTCAATAACCTGTGCTAGAAATCACCAAACAAAATGGAAGAGAGAAAGAAAGTGATAAGAGAGAGGAAACAGATAACCTTCACTCACAAATTTGGACCATATACTTTGATGGATCTAAATCACAAGAAGGGTCTGGGGTAGGGTGCATCCTCATTGATCCAAAGGGTAAACGTCGTTTCCTATCTTGTAGACTTGAATTCGAATGCACGAATAACACCGTCGAGTATGAAGCTCTAGTACATGGGTTAAAGAAATCCATGGACTTAAACGTCAAGGAATTGAAGGTTTTCAGAGATTCTGAGATTATCGTTAGACAAGTAAGGAATACTATACATTGCAATTCCCCGCACCTAAATAATTATCAATAGGAAGTGCATAGGTTAATGGGGCATTTTGAAGCTTTCAATATTACAATGATCCCTAGAGCAAAGAATATCCTTGCCAATTCCATGGCCACAACTGCTTCAAGCCTGTCACCTTTAGAATATTATGAAGCTTCCCAATTCACCGTGGAACTACTCTACAAACCATCGGTGCCTAACAACATTTCTAATTGGAAGGTCTTTGAAGGGGATGAACAGATCATAAATTTTTTGACTAACCAAGATAATTTCAAAGACTTGGCGATTGACAATGAATTATTCCAGGAACAATCAACATATCATGATCCTCGGATAGGTCAACCAGGTGACAAATCGATGTCTCACACAATCCTAAAGGGGATAGCTAATTTAGAAAATATTTTTGACCTGAAAGAATGATTTAAGGGACCCAAAAACACGAAGACCGGTATTTCTTGTCCCATGCATGAAACTATAAATCTAGGAACCCCGAAAAACCCAAAGAATATAAATCTCGGAAAGACTATATCTAAATAGGAAAGGAAGGCTTATCTCAAACTGTTCAGACAATATCAAGATGTCTTTGCATGGTTCTACCAAGATCTGAAAAGTTATGATACCTGTATCATTCAACACACTATACCATTAAAACCTAAAGGAAAACCCTTCCAAGAGAATCTCTGAAAGTACCACCCATCCTTGGAACCTCTCATGTGTAAGGAGTTAAAGAAACTACTTGATGCCAAGATCATTTTTCAAGTTAGACACTTCGCATGGGTAGCGAATTTGGTTCCTGTGAGGAAAACGTTAGGAGAAATCCACTTATGTGTAGATTTTAGGAACCTTAACAAAGCTTCGGAAAAGGAAAACTACCGAGTCCCACCGATGGAGAAACTCTTGCAGACCGTGTCTTGCTCTGATATTTTTTCTCTGCTAGATGATTTCTCAGGTTACAACCAAGTTCTGGTTTCAGAGGAAGATCGTTTGAAAACTACTTTCCGAACCAAGTGGGGAACTTTCGCTTACAAATGCATGCCCTTTGGGTTAATCAATGCAGGGGAAACCTTCCAAAGGGCAATGGACGTAGCGTTTTGAGGATTGATCAACAAGTGTGTGGTAGTGTATCTAGACGATGTAACTATGTATTCAAATAACAAAGAGGAGCACATCCAACACTTAACCCATATTTTCGAAAGGTGCAGGAAATATTCTATATCTTTAAACCCTAAGAAAACTATCTTTGTTGTGGAAGAAGGAAAGATATTAGGTCATATTATATCCCAAGCAGGAATTCACATAGACCCTGAGCGATTCAAAGCTATAACTCAACTCTCGTTACCTCACAACAAAAATACAATCAATCCTTCTTCAGGAAAATCAATTTCGTAAGAAAATTCACACCCGATTTCGCTGAGACTGTCGGACCGTTTAAAAAAAATGATCCGTAAAGATGATGAATTTAAGTGGGATGATGAATGAAAGGATTCTTTCAACAATATTAAAAATTCTATATCTCAAGCCCCCATGTTATGAAGTTCCGATTTTAATAGATATTTATTCCTCTATACTTTCGCCTCCGACCAATCGTTAGCCGCAGTATTGAATCAGAAGGACGATGACAACAACGAGGCCCCGGTGTCGTTCATGAGCACTAACCTCCAAGGAGCCGAACTAAATTATGCTGCTATAGATAAACATGCTTATGCAGTTTATAAAGCAGTAAAAAATTTCAGATCTTGCATCCTCAAGAACCATACCAAAGTAATTGTGCCTCACCCCGCAATTTGATCCCTATTTACTCAACAAGAGATGGGGGAAAGAAGAGGGAACTGGATGGTAGTAGTCCAAGAATTTTATCTAGATATAAAACCTGCTAAACTAATTAAGGGACAAGGATTATGCAAACTGGAAGCTGAGGCCTAGGACCAAGTAAATGAAGACCCCGGATGGGAGAATGAAATGGCATTGTGATGTGGTGAAGCTTCATACATTTCCCCAGGGAAAGAGTCTTGGTATGAGAAATTGGCTTATCTCCTGCATCATGGGACTTGCCCAGAAGACCTAAACCCCAGGGAAAGGAGAGCTCTCAGGTTAAAATCTACACAATATCGCCTAATAAATTCGGTACTCTTCCAGATAAATTATGATGGGGTACTTTTAATATGTCTCGAACATGAAGATGCAGACAAATTTCTGAAGGAACTCCATGATGGCCCTGCTGGTGGACATTTTGCAAGAGACACTACCACTCATAAGATACTGAGAGTTGGCTACTATTGGCCCACTTTGTTCAAAGACGCTCACACCTACGCTAGAAACTGTAAAAATTGTCAAATAAGCACTGGGAGAGAGAAGAGAGCAGTGGTCCCACTCCAACCGGTAATCGGTTCTAGGCCTTTTGAGCAATGGGGGTTAGATATCATAGGATAAATTACACCAAGTTCTTCAAGACATCATAAGTACATACTTACTGCCACCGATTATTTCATGAAATGGGCAGAAGCCATTCCTCTAACCCATGTAAACGAGAAGGTGGTGATCCAATTCATAGAACAACAACTAATCACAAGGTTCAGTGTCCCTTCTGTTCTTGTTTTCGATAATGCAACCTATTTTTCTTCCACCTTATTATCATATTTTTCCCTAGACAAAGGAATCATAATTAGATACTCTGCAAATTACTATCCACCGGGAAATAGAGTGGCATAATCAACTAATAAAAACCTAGTAAGAATATTGAAGAAAACGGTTGCAGATAACCAGAGGAATTGGCATAATCTACTCCACAATGCTTTATGGGCCGATAGGGTCACACCCAAGGAAGCTACAGGAAATTCCCCATACTTTCGGGTATACGTGCATGAAGCCATTCTCCCAAATGAGCTTTATCTTCCATCTCTTCAACTTGCCCAAGATTCCAGAGGACAACCTTCATCAGTCATACAACAAAGAATTGACATTTCTCATGCTGGAAGAAGAAAGGGAAAAAGCTAAATCAAAATTCATAGCCCACCAACAGATCGCTAAAATATGGTTTGACAAGCATAAGGCTAAAGAGAAGAATTTTGAAGTAGGAGACTTAGTCCTAAAATGGGACATAGCAAAAGAGCCTAAAGACAAAGCTAGTAAAGGATTCACCTTAACCATCTCATTTTTCAAAATAAAAAACATCATCCTCTCCCACCCACTCAGGATATTCTACCGAAAAAAAATTGACTTTATCAAATGAGTGAACAGTAGGAGAGGGTATGCAGATAACTCCACCGGGGCTATGGATGCTCGCTGGCAGCGGAGCAACACTGCAACAAGTGAGTAAAGGTAACTAAAGGCTCCATGCCAATGAATGCTTTACTATATTTTTGTAAAGAGGGCGTGAGTCAGGGTTACAGGAAACAAAGGAGGAATAAAGGTTGAAAACCCCACATACAAACCTAGAAGAATCAATCGGAGAATTTCAAATGAAAAGGTGAAAAGAGGCTCTGATTTAAAAACCAGTTAAGTTCTCCACCAGCTTTTGCATCAGTCAAACCCAAAGGAGGAACAAATATTCTACTTTCACCCAGTAAGTCACCATTTTTTGAGCACTCAACACACCCTAAAAAGTCTATGTCAAATTTTACTTTTTGGGTACCACTTGATCTTTTTTCACTATCTGGTTCGTCTTCATTGTGAAAAATGTTGCATTTTCTTACCATATTGACTCTCATTAAGTATTTAAAAGTTTGCTTAAATCTATGAAAACCCACAACTTAAAAGGCTTGACTTTTCAATAAGAATCAACAACTAAAAAACATTTCACCCGATGCATCCAAATTCAACAGTGAAAAGAATTAAAAGATGAAAGAAAAGCACTCGAGAAAACTGTAGTCGTCGAGCGCTGATCTTCATCAGCATCGAAAAAAGGAAGCTTTCTTTCACGACAAGCATTACACAAGGATATCGCTGATAGTCGATCCCTGAAGCATTTTGACATCGACGAGTTTTGAGAAAGTAATTCCGTAGAAAACGTAATAGTTTTTTCCCAATCGTCGACCCCCGATATATTTTCGGAATCGGCAACCCCAAATTTATTTTAACATGCGCTCTTGTTGAAAAAACTTTGACTTCGATTGATGTACATTATCAAACCACTTGTCCTCATCTGACATATGTCTTTACCAGAGTGGATAAACATATGATCTAGTTTTCCCCTGAGTCGTTATCGGTTCCCGAGGCCCAAGCCGCACCTCGAGTCAGTTTTGCCACGTCAGCGTCATATGATGAAATCAATCGGCATTGAAAGTTATTAATAGGAGGATACCAACGAAAACATTCACCACGAATCATCGATCCCTGATCTACCCACTAAGAAAGCGACGCGATGGGAATTTTTGACGCTAAGGTACGTTTAGATTCGAAGCATTTAAAGAACTAATTAATTCCAAATATCGCATTAGTTATTACTTCGTGAGTATATCAAATCAGCCATTTGAAATTAAAAATAGAGCGCACCACCCTCTGCACCTCCGCCATCAACCCATGATGAATTGAATTGCAGAGATTTAGGGGTAGATTTCGTTTGATTTTTACTCATAACCCGAGTTAATTGGTTGATATGACACGATGGTTTCTTCCCCGTTTAAATTCTTTCAAGATGTTCATAAACAATATCATCATGCACAAAGAAGTTCAGAGCATCCAGAGGAGTGAGATGAGAAAATCGAAAAAAAAACTTCCAAGATCCCGTGAGTATTAAATAAGAAGTTTAGCAAGCGTTATAGGTATGTACCAGTCTGTGGATTTTTTATGCTTCACTTCATACATTTTTTATCCGGTGTTACTATGTATGCATGCCCTAAAGGATTGATTTCAGTTGCAGGAACAATGCCTCCAAAGAAACCAAGTACTAGGCGATTGTCGAGGGCACCGAAGATGAAACAATCAGAGGTAGGAGAAGGCTCATCCCCAGGGCCAACAAAGCAATTAGAATTCGCTCCAAGGCCGGAAATAGTCATCAGGACATCCACCAAGAATATTTTCACTCATCCTTCGGCCTTTGGAGACATAGAAGCAAGCATAGGGACCAAGGCAGTACTCCCGCACTAGGGAGAACTCTTCAAGAAGATAAAGCAGGAATAATTCCTCAAATATACCCCGCATAGCGACCCTGATATGAGAAAGCTCAATGATGAAGTTTTTCCAAATATCCGAAGATCGTACTTGCACATGGTAGTGAGCATAACTCCAGTATTCCCTTGCATAGAACTCCTGAAGTGGCTGATCGACCACACAGACACACAAATATGTTTGATTAATGAATACAATGGCGAGTGTATCAGGGTCTTCCTTCGAGTGGAGGTGTAGGGTTACTACAATCTCAGAGACCTGTAGGATCGATTGAACACCAATTTTGTTATAAAATTCTATGAGAAACATGACACCAATAGGGTGATGGCTTCATGGTGGAGAGAGGATAAAAACTACACCAATCGAACCTCCAGCTGGTACCCGACGACCAACTTAAGAGAGTTGTATATCTATCTAATGGTCCTAATCTATCGGTTGTATGGGGAGAAATATGTTCTAGGTTTTTAGAGGCATGGATGCCTCTAGCTTACATGGTAGCCATTTATGGGAGAGGTTTTAACTGGGGTGCCATCATTTCCAAGCAGCTGAGCATTTGCATTCAACATGCTTAGACGCCAAAAGAAGGAGAGACCCCATCCTTCTACATGGCTTCTTATTTATTGGATGTCATCTGCGCCAAAAATGTCTTGGTCGGAATGAACTTGAGATGGCACGCCTCAGAACTCCCAATCCATGTATATTTTGGCGTCTTATGGGATAACAGGTACAAGAAATCCTACTCCCTCATATGTGATCAATTCATCGCGCGCATTCATTTTATGCTTTTCAAAAAGAGTGTCAAAGACTGTTAGCTGCAACCAAAAAGATGATATCAAAGGTTGGCCACTGGTATCTGGATGAGCGCGATACTTACATCATGTTTTTCGGAGCCACCGAAGAAACACACATGTTACCAGTATATTTCCCTGATCGAATAGTAGTAGGGAAAATCTGCTACCATACCATCTTGCAAGGTTACAATGCTACTCTGGTAAAAGATAAAAAGCGGGCATTCATACCTTATGGATTCCATATAGGTTTCTACATGGTAAAAGACACCACTCAAGCCAAGTAGGAAGGGTTGAGCCAATTGGAGTTCTGATTCCATATTGGCCATTTTCGCAAGCATGACCCAAAGGGTCTAGTCTTGAAACACGCATTGCAAGTATTGTCCTGCTGGCCATACGCCCATGACAGGTTTGAAGATGAGATCTTCATGGAAAACACTCAGGATTGGGATGAATTTGTGGTAAGGATGGCCAATCCTGGTATGACCAGGTTCAAAGCCATGAGCCTAGATGAACATGCAACAACCCTAGAAAAATCTGCTCAAGGATCCCTCAGGGCCAGGGAAGAAATGATAGCCGCCAAAACAACAGAGATTCCCCAAGTAGTCTCGGTACAAGGAAGAGGTTTTCCTATGAAACTAGACGCTTAGGAAAGGGGATTGTTCATGTTAGAGAAAGCACAAAAGATGATTGATCAGTTGCAGGATGATCTAGACATCGCAGAAAGCACAGGATCCCTTGCAGATAACCCAGATGAAAGCAGAGTGGGCCCAAGTGGTCCTGAATTTATAGACCTTGATGGAATTACCGGGTTAGACGAACCTGAATTCACAATTCCACCGGTCGGATCGCCAAAAAGTGTTTCGGCTCATCCAAAGACTGTCGAAGCATCACAAAGGACCGATGCATCAAATCCCTTGAGCGAGTTTATAAATATATATGACGATGATGAAGTCCCAGAAGTATCTCTTGGGACCCCTGTGCATATCAAAGAAGAAAAGGGATTTGAGAAGACATCCTCTCCTATTCCCAACTTCCAAACCCAGGAGGTCCCATAGAAAGAAAAGTAAGTTGAGAGTGTCCCAGACACTAAGCTTCCTGACACGCCAGAAACCCAAGCAGACAGTCTCAAGGACGAGCCAAGGTTGGATGAGCCAGAGGAAGGAGCCCCGCAGCAAGAAATCGGCGTTTCAACAATCGATGAACAAGTAAGTATTGAGTCAATTCCCGACGCCTCTATTTCGATCGGTACTCAAACCCCTGATGAGAGAAAAGTAGAAGCTGAGCCTTTGGAGCACAACGAAGAAGTTCAAGAACCCAATCTTGAACAAGTATACCCCACCGGAAGTCTGGGAAATACACTCACCTGGGGGGATCAACAAATCCCCAAGCCTGTGGACAAAGTAGTCGACATACATGCCATATATTATGATAGGAAAAGGAAGGATATCATCCAGAAGACCACCAAGAAAAGGAGGATCACTCTAGATTGCTCCATCCTCATCACTACAAAGGAACATATGATCAACACAGAACATGCTAAGACGTCCAAGCTCATCAACGCAGGGATGGAAATTACAGATGCCACCCTAGACAGAGATAAAAGAGATGAAAAAGAGTTGTCCACCTCCTTGAAAGAACTAGAACATTTGTGCCACTTGGCTAAGTACTATCAGGACACCACACAAGTCGCAGTGTACATAAGGAGTGAATTCAAGGAGGCCTATATCAATTTCTCAGATAAGTGGCAAATATTCACTAAAGGGATGACCGAGATCCAGGAAGATACTCTCATGGTGCTCGCGACGTGCAAGGATATGGAGTGGTGGTACTAAAAAGCACAACAAGATGTGGAGAGAGTCGACTACATTGGTGCAGTCCAATAGGGCTGAGATAAATAAGAACACAACATTCGGGTGTTGAACGAAAGCAGTCTTGATTGTGTTAAGAACCAAACATCAATATAGCATAGAAAAACCT
>ML783472.1:381205-401338 GCA_009831015.1 Picea engelmannii | reverse complement strand
GTATAATGGCCTAAAGCCGACATAATTAAAATAACATTACTAATATAAATTACAACTAATGGCCTAAAGCTGACATAAATAAAATAGCATTACTAATCTAATATGCCCCAATTAAGGGGTAATGAGCCAACATTAGGGCTTAATAGATTGCATAAATAAATCGACCAAGTATTGGGAAAAAATGTCTCGGGAACCACTCCAAAAAATTCAAGAGAAATAGGCCAAGTGAGAGAAACACTATATTAAGATCAATCGGGTGATGAAAGATATTGGACTCCCCGAGTTCGGCACACTCGATGACTTTGTCGACTTGCATGACATAGTCGAATCGCACACCAAGCAAGATTTATCATGTGTTGAAAGATTGGCAAAGGTGACAGACATAGCGCTAGGTCAAGTGCGACAATTTATGGAACACCTGATCAAAGCTCAGGCTATGTTGCAACAATTAAGTGCCAATCTGGTCAAGTATTGGGCACATGCGGTAGAGATTAGAGAGATTTACATGGCCCTGATGGAACAACATAGATTCCCATATGCCAATACCTGCGAGGAGTTGTTCATTAACTGGTCGAAGTAAAAGAAGAGTCACCCTTTTTAAGTGATATCTTGAGATGACTCTTAGACAAAATGTTAGGAGAGAACGCCACGTGGTGAATTTTGTTTTTCTTATCTGCACTTTAGTCGTTATTTTTAGTTTGTTTTATGTTATAAATAAGAGCATCCACTAATTAGTTTATGGTCGAAGGTTGTTGCAAGAAACTCTCATTTCTCGTTTTGTTAAGAATTATTTTGGAGCTACCTTTAATTGAGAAGTCCTTCTGGAACAGAGACAAGTTTATGTTTTCATCAAATGCATGTATGAGTGGACGTGGAGAATAACTATTTCCTATCTCATCTCATTGATGGATGTTGTAACGAGTAAGAGCTATTAAATCTATTGTTAAGTTATCTGATGCAATGTTTTACAGTTCTTTTCTTTAATGATGAAGATGAATCACTGTGTTATTATGTGATGGATGATTAGAGTTAAGTGAATTATTTTACTTGCCATTATTTATTGCATATGTGTTTTCTTTCTGATGATTTGTATCTCAATCAGTAATTGGATACCCACATGGTTAATGTATTAGTACTAGGCTCGTCGTATGGAATTGTTGTCTGCATGCTTGAGTAGCAGGTTATCCCAAGCTCAACCTCTTCTCCAATAGTTAAACTTATTCATGTTTTGTTACCTAGTTGGTTTATACCAGATTTCTATCTTATATCGGCCCCATTGAGCACTAAACACACCCTAAAATTCTATGTCCATTTTTTACTTTTGGGTACCACTTGATCCTTTGCACTGTCTTTTTTTCCTTCAATATGAAACTAATACTTGCACTTATTTTTCATATTTGATTTTTCTAAAGTGTTCTTGAACATACAACAAAGATTCATCTTAACCATTAAAGGGTACTTAACAACTACTTAAGGAATCCGCAAACTAGTTGTTAATCTGTGTGCGCTTAGAAGTTCGACATCGGTAAAGGTTAGAGGTGACGAAAATTGTTTAAAAAGTTTAAAATAACCAAGCACTGATCTTCATTGGCGTCGACAGTTGAAGGTCTTTCCTTTTTGCAATTAAACTTCGACAGGAGTATCGACGAAGGCCGATCCGTTCGGCTTTAGAAGAAAAACGAAAAAGTAAGCGTTGTGCAAGGAGAGGAGCGGTATCGCCAACTGCCGGCACCTGATGTGATTTCAACGTTGGGGAGTTACAGAATAAAATACACATTAATTTTAATTTTTAAAATGTTGATCCCCGACCTCCAAGCCAGAAAGACATGACGTGATAAGACATTTTAACCCTCATATTCACTAGGTACGATGCATTTAAGGTGTTAATAAAATTATGGATTGTGCATTAGTTGATAATCTATGCACGAATCAAAATAAATCATTTAAACTTGCTGATACAATGTATTTGCCTCTGCGCCTCCGTTGTCGACCAATTACAATTTAATTGTGGAGAACCGACGGTAGTTTATTTTTGAATTACATTTATTACTTGTATTAACTGGTTGATATGATAGATATAGTCTCTTTTGTTATATGTTGTCAAGGTCATTGTGTCTGATCCTATTTTTCACGACAAAGGGTTCAAAACGAACAAAGGAGAAGGGATAACGATCTAGAGAAGTCATCCAAATTTCAGCGAGTATTAGACAACTAGCCTAGCAAGAATTACATGTATGTATCCACTCGTGGTGTTTTACGCTTCCTTTTATGTTCTCAACCCAAATCTGCTCTATACACATGTTTAAAGGTTGTTTTAATTGTAGGAACAATGCCTCCGAAGACACCCTCCACCAGGAAATCCTCAAGAACGCCAAAGCCGCAAGAACCAGAAGCAGGAGAGGGCTCCTCCCCAACAGTTACAAGACAATTAGAATTCACCCCCAAAATGGTGCCTGTCATTAAGACAACTACCAAGAAGGCCTTCATCCAACCCTTGGCCTTTGGGGACACAGAGGCAAACATTGGAGCCAAAAAAGCATTCCCTCACTAGGAAGAATTGTTTAAGAAGATCAAGAAAGAAGAACCCCTCGAGTATACCCCACACAATGATCCTGATACAAGGAAGCTTGATGATGATGTCCTCCCAAACATCCGTAGGGCTTATCTACACATGGTGGCAAGCCGAACTCTGGTGTTTCCTTGCATTGATCTCCTAAAGTGGCTCATTGACCACACTAATGCACATAAATGTTTGATTAATGATGATAATGGTGGATGTGTCAGGTTTTTCTTGCCATCAGAGGTTCAGAGTTACTACAAGCTCAGGGAGTCAGAAGAAAATATGAGCATTGATTTTGTTCTGAGTTTCTATGCATTACATGATACCAACAAAATCATGGTGTCGTAGTGGAGGGAAGACAAAAAATTCATGAACCGGACTGTCAGTTGGTACCCAACGACCAATCTAAGGGAACTATACATATACTTGATGGTTCTTCTCTATAGGTTGCATGGGGAGAAAGATTGTTCTCGATTTTCAGAGGCTTGGATGCCCCTAGCTTATATGGTATACCATCATCTCCAAACAGTTGAGCACCTGCATAAGACAAGACCAGATGCCAAAAGAGGGGGAAACCCCCTCCTTCTTATCTGTTAGACATCATCTGCGCCAGGAACATTTTCTCTAGAATGAACTTGAACTAGCACTCCTCGGAGCTCCCAGTCCATGTATACTTCAACATCTTATGGGATAACATGTACAAAAATTCCTATGCCCTTATCTGTGACCAATTTATTGCACATATCTATTTTTTTTTTCAGGAAAGAGTGCCCTAGGCTGTTAAAAGAAGCAAAAAAGGTTATATCCAAAATGGGTCACTGGTATCTAGACGAGTGTGAAACCTACATCACAGTTTTCAGAGCCATAGGGGCACCCCATTTGTTACCCATATATGTTCCCGACCGACTAGTGTTAGGGGAAATTTGCTACCAGACCATCCTACAAGGATACAATGCCACTTTAGTAAAGGAGAAGAAGTGAGCCTTCATTCCATATGGTTTTCATATTGGCTTCTACATGGTCAAAGATACCGTGCATGCTAAGCAAGAAGGGCTGAGTCAACTAGAATTTTGGTTCCACACCGACCGATTTCACAAACATGATCCCAATAGCCTGGTCCTACAACATGCATCACAGGTATCATCATGTTGGCCTTATGCCCATGATCCGTTCGAAGATGAGAGTTTCACCGAAAATGCTCAAGATTGGGATGAAGTGGCGTTAAGGAGGGATGGTCATCGAACGACCAGGTTCAAAGCTATGAGTTGGGAAGAGAAAGTGACATCTTTGGAGCAGAAAACTCAAGAAATTCTCAGGGCTCAGGAAGGAAATGTAGCATCTGAATCGGGTGAAGGAATAGGTGATCCCCAGGAGGGCATCGAGGCGGTGACAGTTTATCAGGAATCCCCGGTACAAATCAGGGATTTCCCTGAAGTTCAAGTTGCACAGGGGATGGATGCACTTTTGTACCAGCAAATCTAGCTGCTAATGAAATGGATGTAGGATGATCCTTACCTTATCACAACACCCGCGCTTCCAACTGGTACCCGAGAAAGAAGCCCGATGGTGTCGAACGACCCCAATTCCACAAACCTTGGGAACACCAACGGGTTAGGCAACACTAGATCCACAACATCGTCGATCAACTCCCCTATGGACAGGACAAGTCAAATAGAGAAAGATCGGGTGTCAATAGAAAAAAGAGTGCCTAATCCCCTCGGAAAACTTATACATATATATAACGATGATGAAATCCCAAAACCATCTCACGACTCCCCTGTGCATGTCCAAGAAAAAAAGCATCCCAAGAAAGTTTCCTCCCTTGAGCCCAAGGTTCAATATGAGGAGTTCTCACAAAATAAAACAGAAGCTGAAAGCGGTCTCGGCATAAAAGAACCCAATTAATCAGAAACTGAAGCAGATCCGAATGGTGAGCCCGAACTGGAGGAGATAAAGAAAGGATCCCCACAAAACGAAATCAACAGTTCTGCTACCAATGAGAAAATATGTAACGAGTCTATGCCCGACACCTCTATGTTTCCCAATACTCAAATCCTGGATGAGCGACGAGTAGAAGTCGGACCCACAAGGCATATTGAGGAAGTTCGAGAGCCCAATCTTGAACAAATATACACCACCAATAGTTTGGGAAACAAACTAACATGGGGCGATCAACAGATACTAGAGCCAGTAGATGAGGTAGCAGATATCTATGTGATCTCCTACGATCATAAGAGAAAGGCCATTGTTCAAAGGACTACGAAGAAAATAAGGATCTCATTGGATCACTCCATCTTAGTTACTACAGAGGAGAACTTGATCAACATAGCAGATGCCCATACATATGAACTGATCAGCGTAGGAAAATCCCTCTCAGATGCCACCTTGGAAAAATCCAGGAGAGACGAAAAGGAACTAGCCACCGCCCTAAAGGAGCTCGAGCACTTATGCCATCTTGCTTAATACTACAAAGGCGCCACAAAGATCTTTGTGTATCTGAAAGGTGAGTTCGTAGGAGTTTACAACAAGTTTAAGAAGGAAAGACACCTATTAACTGAAAACATAGCTGAGTTCTAGGAGGACACTCTCATGGCACTCACAACATGCAAGGAGATGGAGCGATGGTATGAAAGGGTGCATCAAGCGGTAGAAAGACTCGAGTACATTGAGGTAGTCCAAAAAGGTTGAGATAAGGAAAAACATGGCATTCAGATGATAGGCAAAAGTAGTCTTAATCGCATGAAGCGATCAGTCGAGTATTGGGCTAAGATGTATCGGGACCCACATTGAGAGATCCAAGAAAAATGGACCATGTGTAAGAAGCACTGGGATAAAATTAACAAAATAATGAAGGATGTCGGGCTCCCCGAGTTTGGCACCCATGATAATTTCATTGACCTGAGCAACGTGGTCAATATGCACATCGAACAAGATGCACTATGGACCAAAGAGTTCGCAAAGATAGTCATTGTGAGGCTAGGGCAAGTGCGACAATTCACAAAACATATGATCAGATCCCGAATGATGCCACAACAACTGAACTTCAGTTTAGTAAAGTACTAGGTGCATGCAGTAGACATCATGGGAATATATGCAGCCCCAATGGAACAACATAGATTTCCATGGGCCCGAACTTGTGAAGAACTGTTTGTTAGTTGGACTGAATACGCAAGAAGTCACCCTTTCCAAGAAGTATCTCATAACGTCTACTAAAGAATCTGTTAGAAGATAACGCCATGTGGCGATTTTTGTTTTGTTTAAACTGCACTTAGTCGTTAGTTTCAGTTAAAAATTTATGTTATAAATAAAGACACCGACCAATTAATCAAGAGGTCGATGGTTGTTGTAAGAACTCTTTCTTTTTGGTTGTTAAGAATTATTTTGAGACTACTATGAATTGAGAAGTCCTTCTAGACCAAAGACAAGCTATTTTCATCAGATGCATGTGATTGGACTTGGAGAAGAACTAGTTCCTATCATGTTTCATGAATGATGTAGTAATGAGTAAGATAAATTAATTATGTTTTCAAGTTATCTGGTGCAATGTCTTTATGTTCTTTACTTTAATGATGAAGATAAATCGTTGTGTGATTATGTGATGCATGGTTATGGTAGATGAATTATTTTGCTTGCCATTATCTTATTACATATGTGCTTTCTTTCTGATAGTTAGTTTCTCATACAATAATTGGATGCTCACATGGTTAATGTATTAGTACTAGGCCTGTGGCATAGAGTAATTGTCTGCATGTTGAGAAGCGGGTTATCCCAAGCTTAACCTCTTCCCCAGTAGTTAAAACTTAATCTTTTTGTTTGTCAAGTTGGTTTATACTTCCTTGCATCTCTCATATCATCCCCACCCAAGAGAAAATATATAAGAAAATAGTCCTAACTAAAGGAAGAGCCTTCACAAGAAAACACAAAAGCCCATTGATAAATTGGTCGGATCACAAGATCTGGAGAACCATTCCATTTTAAATGTTGCAGAGTCTAATTGGGCCTCGGTGGCGGGTTTGGTTCCTATTGCTGAGTTAATGGATTTAGGACCCATCAACAGGTTCCACCTAAGAGAAAATACAAAAAAGAGAAAGTCCAAACTAAAGGAGACGCCTTCGCAAGAAAACATAAATCTCATCGATTAATTGGCCAGATCACAAGATCTGGAGAACCATTCCACTATTAAATGTTGTAGAGTCTAATTGGGCCTCGGTGGCGGGTTTGGTTCCTGCTATTGAGTAAAGGGATATATGACCCATCAAAACAACCTTGATGTAAGCATTCTCAATGTAGAGGAGGTGGTTGATGGATTTTTCAGTTGATTAGGGGTCCTTAATGTTAGTGTTTTGTTGCCCCGAGTTGTTCTCATGGGAATAAGATGCATTAGTGTTGGAGGGTATTCCTTCTAGGTTGGTTTTGCAACATGGGAGAGATACCCTTACACCCCTATGACAATTTCCTTACACTCAAGAAACTTACCATATTTTATTTTGGTGAGCACAAGGTCATGCTAAATTCTATGACATTTATGACAAATTCCTCTTACACTATATGATGGGAGTTACACATGATAAGTAAGGTGTATCCATTGAGGAGGGATTCCTTTTCAAATATGGTATATGATTCCTTTCATGAAGGATATTATTAACCATTATGAGCAGTTTCCTTTTGTAACTGCTCTTCCCTCTCTTGTCAAGTTTGAGTTAGTTAGGGAGGGAACACTAGTTAGGCTTATATAATGAGCTCAAGTGGAGTGGTTCTACCAAGAGAGTACCCAAGGCTTGTGAGAATCCATTGTAGTCCCTTGAGGAAATTATGGTAACTTTTCTATTGCGTGAATGAGAAGATAGTGATCATTGTTCCAAAATTTCGTTTGTTGTCCATTATATCCATGTTGTTGATTTATTAGATATAGTCTCCATCTATTTGCAAGGTTAATCTCATTTTATAATATGTGGTGTATACGCTCTTGATTTCACCATTCAGCAATCGATTTTATGCAAATTTGAAGTTGTGATTGGTGTTTCAGTCTTTATGTTTTAGTTGTGAGATAAACTATTTGAGTGCATATTTGTGTATCACATGAAGGTAAAATTACAACATGGTATTAGAGTTGTGTATTTGAGATTATACAAATCCATGCATGGACTACTACCTATCAGAGGGAGTTGTAGGATAATATCAGTGGTTGTGATGCCCAAAAGACTCTAGATATTGGAGTGATTTGGGCCTATGATAGGAACCATGACCTGTAATAGGTTGTGGATAAGATGACAATGTAACTTCAATGATTAATGTTAGGATATTTAGACACTTATGAATAAGTTAAGATCAACTTGTTCTAATGTGTTGTTAAGTAAAAGTGTGTTTCTTTAGTATGCATTAGTATGCAATTGTAGTTAGGTAATCCAACGGTCATGATATGTTATCGACATAGAGTGATCCAATGGGTCATATTCTCCTCGATATTAACGACTACATTGATATGTGTATTAAGACTCGATTGGTCCATGATCTCTATTTAAATATCACAGAGGGTCATTTTCCGATGATCGATTGTGAGAAACTCTCTTGTAAATCTCTTTGTAATATTTTCTTTTGCATTAATAAATTTCTCCAAGTGGACACATTGGCTGGGGTCGTGGATGTTTCCCTATAAGTGTTTTACCAAGTAAAAAAATCGATGTGTTGATATTTCATATGGTTGTGTATGTGGTTACTGAAGGCGTTCATCCTTTTTTGGAATACCCATGTTGTCAAACATGGTATCAGAGCACATTTGAGGACCCACTCCCGTTATAGATCGAGATCATGAAGTTGTGTTGACGCGTCTCTCATTTCTGTCATTTTAATACAATTTTGGGCTGAGAGGACTATTACATTGCATCCAGAGCACTCGTTTAAGTTAGTAACACCTTTGGTTTCATTCAAAAAGTTTTTCGTTTTCCCAAGATACAACCATTTTAGTAAGATCTAAAGGTATAAAGCCTAAATATGCCCTTTTAATTTTTTGTAGAGATAATAGTTTGGTTTTCTATTTTTTTTATTTCTAGTTGCTACTCTTTTCTATTTGCGTATGCTTTTTTCCATGCGCTCTATGCAATCTCGATAAATTAGAAACATAGAGAAAACTTACATTTTATGGGTAAGCTAACTAAGATCTAACCCCTTAGCCGTCGAGAAGCATAATTTTTTCCTTGTGTGAAAGTAGTGTTTTTTTTAGCATGCTCTCTAAGTCCTTCTTCCACAACAACAACAACAACACCCCCAATCCTCCGTCTAAACAATATAATGTGTTTTTCATTGGCTCACTTGGTTAAAAGTTGTTTTTATTAAGTAAGACTTATTGAGTTCAAGTCTCTTTTTTGTTACATTTTTTTTAAAAGTTCATGCATCCATTGGAAAGTGTATTTCACTTAAATTATAAAAGTGAATCACTATAAGTAGCTTTAATATTTTATTTTAAGTTATTTATTTTGCATTCAACTTTCATTTATAAACTAACTTCATCGTAAAAGTGATCCCTACTTATTCTATAAAAGTGGGTCACTTCATAAGCAACTTATCTGTAAAAGCGAGCTTATTAGAAGGAGGGATATCACCACATGGACCAACTTCTACTTGCCACGACTCTCTTTGGTTACCGTTTATGCCTTTTTTCAAAATGGAATGACTTCCATATCCAAATTCTGTTTTCAATGTTTTTTTTTTAAACAACCTATTTTTTCGAGAGCTTTCCATCCAGACCATTAGTTTAATATTTTAAATCCATATTCTCTGCACATTTAATATGTATTCTCCCATTGATATTTTGTTTACCAGTACCAACTACTTCTCATGGAAATCCCATATGGATGATGTATTAAGAAGTATAAGATTGTATTGAATTACCTTTGGAAAAGAACAAGAACCCACCGATGATGACAAGTATTCAAAATGGGTTAATAAGAATGACAAAGCATGTGGACTAATCAACATGTCCATATCTCCTAATTTAAGGTTTCATCTTCAAGGAATTGAGGGCCCAGATAAAGATTGGGAAAATATTGAATATGTGTTTGGTAAATACAATATTATTTGGGCACACCAAATAGAAAATAAGATAATGACCTTAATTCCAAGTGATTTCCTTGCATTGAAGACTATTTATCTAAGTTCAAAACACTTAGAATTTTATGTAAAGAGTGTAAAATAGATTTGGATGATAAGCATTACATATATATTAATATTGCTAAGATTGGTAGTGCATATTTTGTGTTTGTATTTACCTTTAATGCCACCAAAGAAGCTCTAGGGAGTTCTTATAAAAAACCCACTCTTGAGTCCTTTTATGATGCTTTGACTAGAGAGAAAGATAATATTCTACAACTTGGAGTTATCAACACTATAGGTACCTCCAAAAAAGCCTTAGTATCCCAACAAAAATATAAATCCAAGAATCCCAAGAAGAAACATCCTCGCCACAATAACAAGCAAAACAAGGGTCCCAAACCTACTCAACCAACTTTTGCTCCTGATGGTGACAAAGGAGAAAAAACCAAAATTAAGAAGATTGGTGATAGACATTGCAGTTTGTTTAGGAAAGATGGTCATGTGGAGTCTAAATTTTTTTTAAATATGGAAACTTTAGAAGTAGTGATGAAGAAGCACAACATCATTATTGATTCTTCTTCCTATTCTTCTCATGAACATGCACTTTATGCTTATGGATTCTCCTTCAATGAAACTTCTACCTCTTCTTCTGGTGAGTGGCTTATTGATTCTAAAGCATCTTATCAAATGGCTAAGGATAAATCCATATTTTCTACTCTAAATGAATGTAACACCAAGAAAATATTTGTTGGTGATGATAGATCTCTTAGTATGTAGGGTCTAGAACAATTCAGGTAGATAATGGTCATTTTAATGATTTATTATGTGTTCCAAGTCTTTCTTGCAACCTTCTATCAGTATATTAGATCACTCATTCAGGTGAAGGAAAAATCGTAGAGTTTTTACCTCACCAAGTTGTAAGCAATGATATAAAATATCCTAAGCATGTCCTCCCAAATGGAATTGTTGATGATATTAATAAGTTGTACAAGTTTGAAAACATTGGGTCATCATATTTTCCATCAGTTTTTGTTGTTCATAGTGATGACTTAAGAAAACTTTGGCATGAGCGGTTTGGTCACCTAAAATATCACTCATTGCAACAACTTTGTAATTAACAAATGGTGACCAGTCTTCCTCTTGTTTCTTGCAGAGATGGTGTTTGTGCTAGTTGTGTTCTTGACAAACATCATTGGGACAATTTTGACAAACATGCCTCTTGGCACGCCTTAACCCCTTTGCAACTTGTTCACAATGACTTGAGTGGTCCACTTTCTTCTCCTCCTTTTTTGGGTACAAGTATTTCTTAACTTTCATTGATGAATTTTCTATACATACTTGGGTTTACTTCCTAAAACTTAAGAGCGAAGTGTTTGACATTTTTGTGGCCTACAAGGCCCTTGTAGAAAAAAAATATAGACATCAACTTCAAATGTTAAGAAAAGATAATGGAGGCGAATATGTGAAAAATAATTTTACAAGTTATTGCATTGCACAAGGAATCCAAATGCAACACATTGTTCCATATACACAAGAGAAAAATGGTGTTGTTGAGAGAAAGAACTGCACATTAAAAGAAATGGCTAATTGTATGATCTAATCTAAGAGATTAAGTCTTGATTATTGGGCGAAATCCATTAAATGTGCAAATTACATAGTAAATCACACTCTCACAAAGGCTCTAAATAATATAACATCAGAAGAAGCATGGAATAAAATTAAGTTAGATGTAAGACACTTCTGTGTATTTGGTAGTGTAGCATGGGCTCACATTCCTGATGAGAAAAGGAAAGATTATTAGCCTAAAAGTGAGAAGTGTATTTTTGTTGGATATTCTAAAGATGTCAAAGGTTACAAAATTCGTCAACCTCGTTCCAATGAAATTATTATTAGAAGAGATATTAAATCTGATGAAAATCCCTTGGCCTGTGAGCCTAATTCGATGTTTGTTCCTTCTTTGGTCCGCAAGTCATATTCGACGTTTGTGCCATATTATATTCATATTTTGGTTTCTTATTATACAGATGATGAAAGTGAGGGTGAAAATCCACCTCCACCTACTCAAATTCCTGCAGACGAGCCCATTGCACATGAACCCGCACCAACACCACCACTTCCTACATGGGTCTATTCAACACGAGAAGCAATTGGTGATATTTCCGATGATCCTTCAGATCAGCGTTGAAGACGTTCACAGTTCCATTGAACCTCTTAAATTTTGGATCAAGTTTCAGAGACTCATGATCCAAAGATTTGTAGAATATCTAGGTCATCCAGATTGGGATACAACAATGAATGAAGTGTATAGTTATTTAATGGAAAACGATACTTGGGATCTTGTACCTCTTCTGAAAGGAAGAAAACTTGTTAGATGTAAATGGGTGTATAGAAATAAGTATGCATCAAATGGGAGTGTTGAAAGACACAAGGCCCAGTTAGTTTCCAAAGGATTCCCTCAAGTTGAAGGAATTGACTATAATAAAACATTTTACCCCTATGCCAAAATGAATTCCATCTGACTTGTTCTTTCCCTTGTTGCCTCACATAAATGGGAGGTCCATCAAATGGATGCTAAATCCACCTTATTGCATGGGTATTTGTAAGAATAAATCTACATGAAACAACCTCCTGGATATGTCTAGAATGACTTCATCCTTGTTTGTCATCTTAAGAAATATCTTTATGGTCTTAAGCAAGCTCCTTGAGCTTGGTATGCCAAAATGGACAACTTTCTTCTTGATACCAAATTTTCTATATGTCATTCTGACCCTAATGTCTAACCAAGAAAGTAGGAAGCCATCTCATAATGCTTATTCTTTATGTTGATGATCTTATCCTCACTGGTAGTGACCCTAAAATTTTAAACCATATGAAAACCGATCTTAAGAAGAAATTTGAAATGAGAGACTTAGGTTATTTTCATTATTTCCTTGGCCTCCAATTATTGAAAACCAAGTAAGGAATATTTCTTTCCCAGTCTAAGTATGATTGTGACCTTCTTTTCCGCTTTCACATGGAATATTCTAAACCAACTCCTTCTCCCTTCTAGTCTGGAGTCAAACTTGTTGTCACTTGTACTTCTCCCAAAGTTGATGCCACTTTGTACCATCAGTTATTTGGTAGCCTCTTATATTTGACTCATACCCATCCTGATATTTCCTTTGTTGTTGGTCTTTTTGCCTGGTATATGCAAAAACCCCATGAAAACCATTGTAAATCAGCTAAAAAAATATTTCGGTATGTCTAGGGTATAGTTCAGTTTGGGATACATTATAATTCAAGGGGGATACATTACAAAAGATAAAGTTGCAAACATTTTCACAAATTCTTTTACAGAAGCAAATTTTTTCAAACTTTGATTTATGTTAGGAGTTTAGGAAGTTGTCATTAAGGGGAGATAGGCTCTAATTCCTCCTTCCTTCACCTATCGTGTCACCTTTTTAAATCCTTCAACCCTATCTCAAGTTGTTATTAAGGGGGGATGTTAGTATATTTAGACACTTAGGAATTAGTTAATATCAACTTGGTATAATGTGTCGTTATGTAAAAGTGTGTTTCTTTAGTATGCATTTGTAGTTAGGTAATATGATGGTCATGATATGTTCCTGATATAGAGTGATATGAAGATTCATATTCTCCTTGATCTTAATTGCTACATTGATCTATGACTTAACACCCAATTGTTCCATGATCTCTATTTAAAGAGCATGGAGGGTTATTTTCCAATGATCAATTGTGAGAAACTCTCTTATAAATATCTTTGTAATATTTTCTTTTGCATTAATAAATTGCTCCAAGTGGCCATGTTGGTCGGGGTCGTGGATGTTTTTCCATAGGGGTTTTACCACGTAAAAACATTGGTGTGTTGATCTTTGATCTGGTTGTGTGAGTGGTTACTGAAGGTGTTCATCGTTTGTTGCAATACCTGTGTTGTTCAACAATTAGAGTGGATATATTACTCAAGATAGGGTCAATGAATCTATGATAGGTTCATTTTATTGAGATAATCATGTAGCTCCAGTGATTAGAGTGGATATATTGCTTGAGATAGGGTCAATGAATCTATGATAGGTTGATTTCGTTGGCTGATCCATTTCTTAAAGTGTTTTTTGAGTTTTCAAGATGACTAATCTTGCTCATGAACAATGTGACCATCTAGAGGGTTCTTCCAACTTTGCATCTTGTAAGTGTTGACTACAAATGTTGTTGGTAGAGATGAATCCTTGAGATAATGTAGAAGGGGTTTACATTGCTCCTATATATGCTACTTTGTTGTCCATACATAAGAATAATGTTTCCAAATTAAAGACAATCCTTATGTATTCAACGATGACCATTTGATTCCTCATTTCATAGGGAAGTTAGATAATGAGGTGTATGTAGCATTGATTACTACATAGAAGTGGGAATGCATCTCGCAAATTTATTTTGAAAGAATCAACTCACTCATACACACATAGACATAGTTTCTAGTTAATAGTGAAGATTACCCAATTCAAGGATTAGTGCATGGCCATCAAGATGAAGGTTAGAAGCAAGTAGTTGTGTCTATTAGAATGAATAGATTCTCAGATCCCCAAGAATCCTTTTCATGGAGTGTATTTCATTGTGAGCACATGGATACCTTTAATGATCTATGGGATGTTTTCATCCAAGAGGATACATTGAGAGAAATAATCAAAACCATAAATAATGAGATCCCAAACCAAGCCCTTAATGGTAAGGTGAGGAAAGAAGGAAATAAGGGAGGACCCAAGAAGGGTCACAAAGAACATGCATGTACATCATAACATGGGAAGAAAGACTTGAGTCATGTGAAATGTTTAAAATGACATAAGATGGGCCATTATGTGTCTTAGTGTCTTGAGGATAAAAAGGCAAAGAACAAGCAATAGAAGTAGTTTCCAAGGAGTGCATAAGCTTCTAAAGTGGATGAGTTAGAATCCAAGATTGATACGAACTTCTTCATGGTACTGTGCCTTTCTACTAAAACCATCTATGGCGTAGGGTGGTATGTGGATAGTTCCACATCTATACATCATGATGTTCAACAAGAAGGATTTCAACATAGTTCAAAAGCAATAATTCATCATACAAGTGCAGTTGGATGATGATGCCACAAATATAGTTATTGAAATGGGATTTGTCCCTTTCTGTGTGCCATCAAGTGATTTCCTTGAGTTAAATGATGTTTTTTTTATTTTCATCGTTTCACTAAAAATATTCCTCAAGTTTCAACCATGAAAAAAGTGTTTTGCTAACTTGATGATAAGAAAGTCATCACAACAGATCACAACCACAAGGATGGTCGAATCTTGGCCTATGGTTTTAGAGAACATGGCCTCCATAGGTTTATTGTGGACTTGATGAAACATGGTACTTTAGTGCATGATTATGACAAGAATGAATAGATTTGGTACAATAGGTTTGGTCACCTATACTATGGAACACTGCCACTCTTAAAGGACATGGTGTAGGGATTGCCACACTTCAATATAGAGAAGTCAATAGTGTGCAAAGGTTGTGCACTCAACAAGCATATGAAGAGTGTGTTTCCAAGTATTGAACATAGATTAAGAGATATTTTTATCTGATTCATTTAGATGCATGTGGGAATATGTCACCTGCTTATTTGATAGGTAACATTTATTATGCTTCATTTATTGATGATTCCTCTAGAAAGACCTGGATTTACTTTATGAATACCAAGGATGAAGTATTTAGTAAGTTTCAAGAGTTTGAATCCCTTGTGGAGAATCAAACAAGTAAAAATATCAAAGTGTTGATGTTTGGTAAAGAATGGTAGTACACCTCCAAGGATTTTGAAGCATTTTGTAGACGAACATGAATCAAGAGGGAGATGATAGTGCCTTATAATCCAGAACAAAATGGGGTTGAGAAAAGGATTAGTCGATCCATCATAGAGACAACCAAGGCAATGATCCATGAATTGGATTTGCCCATGTGTCTTTGGGAAAATACATGCAATACGATCATGTATATTTTGAATTGACGTCCTCATAGGGCATTAAAGGACACGATACCAAAGGAATCCTTAATCGATGAGAAATCACATGTATCTCACTTTCATGTATTTTGTAGTCTTGTTTATATTCATGTGCTTGATGAGCAGATAACTAATAATGAACCCTTGAATATCAATGCTATTCTTGTTAGGGACAATGAAATATCCAAGGCTTATCAAATCTATGTTCCAATGTAGAAGAAGTTAGTGGTAAGTAGGGAAGTAAAGTTTGATGGCAATGGATGGTCATAAAGTTCCCAAAATCCCCTCAAAAAGATTGTGGAACATGAGAAGGTGGTGGATTCAAAGTTTGGTTTGTAGCATAAATTAAACTCATATTCAAATCATCAAAATCCCAATTTAGAGGGAGATGGTTTATTACCCTCAAGTTCAACAAGGAAATTAAGATGGCTTACCCAAACATTAAAGGAAGCAAGAAAATGGGAGAACCAAGGTATACATTTTGGATGAGTCATCCATCTAGAAGATATATTTCTTATGTTTCATTGTTGTTTTCTATCATTGATGTAGATCCTTTCAGCTTTGAGGAGGCTAATGCTATACAGGTGTGGTGTAATTCAATGTTCGATAAGAATAACTCTATCCTAAAGAATGATGCATGGGATATTGTGTTGAGACCTATGGGGAAGTCTATGATAGATTCTAGGTGGTTGTACAAGATTAAGCATGAAAAAAATGGGAGCATAGAGAGGTAGAAATCTAAATTCATAGTTGGAGGATTCTCTTAGAAAGAGGGAGTTGACTATGATAAGGTTTTTTCTCCAGTTGCAAGGTATAATTATATCAAGGTAATTATGTGTATTACATCATTTTTTGGTTGGAATTTATACCACATGGATGTAAATAATAGTTTTTTGAATGGTCCAATTGAAGATGAAGTATACATTAGTCAACATAGATATTTTTAGGTGCATCGATGATATACCCATGTTTGCAGGTGGAAGAAGGTGCTTTATGGGATGAAGTAGGAACCACATGCATGGTACTTAAGGATTGATAAGCACTTACTAAAGTTGAGTTTCACCAAGATTGCAACATATATAAATATTTATTATTTATATTATAATCTCATTTGCTTGTTTTGGTCTTGTATGTAGATGTCTAATTCTTACAAGTAGTTCCCATAAGCTCGTTTCATGGTGAAAACAAAGGTTAGCAAGTGAAGTGAAAATGAAGGACATTGGAATTATGAATTACTCTTTGGATATAGAGGTTTGGCACGATACAATTGATGTATTCCTTGGGCAAGGGGAGTACATAGTGGAGATTTTGAAGACATTTCAGATGCTAGGTTGCAAACCTTTGGCCACTTCTATGTGCTAAGTTTGAAGTTATTTGTTGATTTCAATTTAAATTCGGTACACCCATATTTGAATGGGAAATTGATTGGTTCCCTTATGTATCTTGTGAATATTAAAGCACTGTTCATTATGACATGAGATATGTGGGAGATGGAGAGTTGTTGTTCCTCTGGATTTGTAGATTCAAATTGGACAAGAGATGCAAGCACAAAGAAGGGTACTTCCAGTTATTTCTTCATCTTGGGATCATGTATGATTTCCTAGTTCAAAATGAAGTAGGAAAAATTGCACTTAGTTTAAATAAAGCATAGTATATGAAAGCATCATAGACATGTTGTGATGCCATTTATATTTTCAAGTTGATTATAGAGTTGACTGATCAGATGTTAGAGCCCATAGTTATGTTATGCGAAATTCATAGTTGCACTAGGCTCTCTGAGAATCTAGTGTTTCATGATCACTTCAAGGACATTGATATATGGTACCATTTTCTGAGATATAGAATATAGAAAGGACTTATTGTTCTTGACTATGTTTTCATTGATTTGTAGGTTGTTGACATTCTAACGAAAATACTTACAAAGGGGGAGTTCAAGATTATGAGAGAGAAGATTGACTTGGTGGAGAACACATTCCTCGCAAATAGGGAGTGTTAGTTTTTTGGTTGCTCCAAGTTGTTCTCCTAGGAAGATGGTGCATTGGTGTTGGAGGGAATTCCTTGTAGGATGGGTGTGCCACATGTGAGAGATACACTTGTTATAATATGAAAGATGTGTGCTTGTTTTACCATTGACAATACCCTTGTCACCCAACCATAGGTCGAAGCCACCCTCCGAGCACCTTAACCTTGACAGAGAATCATTCCAGAAGCAAACCCTAGGCTAGATAGCCAAACAAAGGGTAGCACACCTTTCCCCAAGGATAGCGCACCAACAAGAGTTGATCATATAGTCCAAACCCTAGCCAAGAGATAGTCCAAGCCAAACGTGATCTGTTAGATGCAGCAACTGCAATGGAAGTTCTCCTCAAACCTGTGCACAAGACTGGGCACTGCAATTTTGAGACTGCCTACCAGAATGAGAATTGGCCTCCTGTATTTATACTAATTATGGCTAACTACCTCGGCTGACTTCTCATTATGGGTATCTGTCTATTCAGTATACATTATTATTTGTGGCCGACTTCTTCTCTTGGAGGCTAATAACCTAATATAAATTATCTTCTTGAGCCGACAAGTCTTCTAGGGTTATTAGCCAACTCATTAGGGTTTCTTCTTACTTCCAGAAGTATTCTATCCTTGTCAGGTTTACACGTGGAGGTAAATACCTCCTGCAACTACTGATAATATGAACACTCCCTCCTAGCTAGGGAGGTATTACAGGTAATGGTCTTGAGCACAAACCATACCATTCACCCGGTAGCATCAACATAGTTATATAGAATAGATCATGAGCACCATCATCATCATCAGCTGCATCATCTCTTGAAACCATACTCTATCTGAGTAATCAGACATGATGCTCACTCCACAGAGTGATACAAGAGCCATTCTTCTAATCTAGAAGAGTAGATGTTCTAAACCATTTTATGTCTGGAAAATCTTTGTTCATCATTCATCTGGCTGATAATTCTTTTCAATAAATTGTTGATAGTCTTCAAGGCAATCAAAACAAAATAGAACACAATTGTGTCTATCCATAGTAGTACATAATTACAATCCAGTGGTACACTACCACACCAAGTAACACACAAGTACTTGATCAGCAACATATAGTCATGAACAGTGGAACACATCCACCACAGTAGTATACATCTATTGTCAAACAGTATTCATAACAATCATTTGATACCAACCTACACAGAAACAATGTTATGATATAAACTTAATCATCTGGGCCAATCTTTCACTCACATCTATGAGATCTGAACGAATATCTACCCTCAGAGTAGAACGATGAGATATCTGGACTATTCTTCTCAAGCAAGGAAGAATAATTGTCTTGTCTTCTGAACCTGGACCATTCCCCACCCTGGGCCATTCTTCCTACACTAATCAAAGTGTACCCTGGAGAGAATGTATAAAACCTAAGGAATGCCTGTCCCTGATTACTGAGCCTGGACCATTCCCCACCCTGGGCCATTACTCCTACACTAATCAAAGTGCACCCTAGAGAGAATGTATTAACCCTAAGGAATGATTGTCCAGACCATTTCCTTTGTTAACCACAAGAGGAAAAGATTGTCCTGTATCAACCTCCAAAACTGACCATTCCTCATGTTAACCAAAATGAGAAATTGATGTCCGATGAGGCGGGCCAGTCTTCTTGAGTAACCCTCAAGAAGAGAGACTGCCCTAGACCACTCCCCATGTTAACCACAATGGGAAGTCGTTGTCTATGATACATCAACAATATAGACCATTTCCCATGTTAACCACAATGGGAAATCATTGTCCATCAGAAATCTCAATCCACTTTCCAAACAGGAAAGCATCTGTCCAAGATGGACTATTTTTTCAATATTGAAAATGAAAGTCCTCAATAATATTTTCAGTGCTCCCTCCCAACCTAGGATTCATCTCTTCCTTTTTCAATAAGGAAATTGTCTCCATGAGCTCCAGCTTGAGTACGCAAACTCTTTCATCTTGGATAGAAGCTTTACCAAAATGTTTGCTTATCTGCTCATCTGTGGAGATATGTATTTGAGAACCACTATCTCCTCTCTGGACTTCATCATGGATAATTTAATTCTTGATTTTAAATGTACTTTAGTCTGGAACACTGATTTTCTGTGAAGGCTTCATGTAGCTCTAAATAATAGAGTATATCATTGTTGGAAAACTGGAACATATCCATGTGGCACTTCTTCTGTCATCATGAGATCTGATCTATTGAGTAATCATATTGATGTTATAGGAAATCTTCACCACACTTTTGCTATGCACTGGAGGTTCTCCACCAAGTTATCTTCTTCTATCTTCATACAAGGGTCTCTTTCTGGTATGCCTCAAAGTCTTGAGATTGCTCTTCATACACTCTTTATTCAATTTCTTTGGAGAACATTCTTTGCATTCATCTGATGTAGAACTCCAACTCATGGATGTTGCGGATGATATAATGACTCATGTAGAGATAAGT
>ML783472.1:360492-374600 GCA_009831015.1 Picea engelmannii | reverse complement strand
TCCATGTGATTGGGTCCTTGCCATAAAACTTCCTCATATCGATCTTAGGAACGTGGTTGGTCTTCAACCCAAAGTTGGAGTTTCTCCATTCTTGATTCATCTTCCTTGTGTCCTCATCATGAATTTCATGGGACACATTTTCAATTTCAGGTGTCCTCTCTATTAAGAAATTTTTCATTCCTTCCATGATCTCCCTTTCTAAACCATCCATCTTAGTATCCATTATTGCCTCCAATTTAGCTTCAGTTGAATCCATCATCCCTTGTAGTTCATCTTTTGTCACTGTCTTCTTTTGTAATTCATTTATGTCCTTACGCATTTCTTCACCTTCATCAAGAGTCCAATTAGGACTTTCTGGTGGCTTATTTGGTGTAGAAGTTCCCTTTTTGGGTGGCATGTTGGCCAAGTATCACTTTTGAACCTTGATTTTGAGGTGGTTCTGCTAGACAATCTTTCTTCTATTGTATCTCCAAAGTTTCATCCCTTATGGGTATGAAACTTTATTTTTTTTGGTTCTCTGATATTTCTTCTCTGTAATGCCATAGGTCTGATCAAAATTGGATTTTCCAAGTGGAATTTACGATAACTTCCCCATAACTTGCTGATTTTTGGCCTTTCCAGGAAATCTCACTTGTATAGTGTTCCCCGCACAAAATAATTGATATAAAACTATGAAACTCGTACCTGAAATACTACATATTTTCCACTATCCAATGCAACTAGTCTCACTCAATTTGGATACTCTACGAAGAATTTATGATAGTTTTACCTGGAACACCTTCTTGAGACTAGTCAATAGGACTAGTCAGATACCCTATCTTCCAAAGGGTGTATCTACAAATGTAAGATGACCCAGAAGCTAATTTTTTTACCACGGATACCTTACTAATTTTTGTGAACAGCCTCCGGAGATCAGGGTCTGAAACATTACAGAAAAGTTTTTATAGCAAAAAGTACACAAGGACTCAGTTCAAGATGATTCTAGAACCCTATCTTACATAGGTTGTATCTACGAAAGTATAAGGCCTTGGGAGATGAAATTTTAACCCAATGTACCTTGATCTGTCTACTAAATATCCTCCAAGCCCTTCCTTATGAAACGTTGTAGAAAAAAAAGTTATAGTAAAAATTCCACGGTGTCTCAGATGTAGCAGTGAAACCCCGAGACCTTGAGCTCTGATACCATATGTTAAGAACCAAATATCAATATAGCATAGAAAAACCTCTGAATAAGTACTCAACGCCTTGAAAAAGAGAGAAATTCGGATAATAAGCCTCTTCAAGGGGGAAACCTCCTTATGCCCACATAAATGTACAATTACAAGATGATTCAAAATGAAAATGTCTCCTTGGTATATATAGGAGACTAGGAGGTATAATTACAACTAATGGAATAGAGCGGACATAAATAAAATAACATTACTAATGTAATATGCCCCAATTAAGGGGTAATGAGCCACTATTTAGGGCTTAACACTTATTAAGGATCATGGAAAGTGTTTAACCAAGACATTGGTGTCACCAATGAAGTTGGAATATACCATGAAAAAAGTGTCTAGGTGGGGCTAAGGGTCTTACCCAATCATCTTGTGAAAGTTAGGTAGTTCTAGTATATTTTGAGGAATCCATGTTTGTGCAATTTG
This sequence comes from Picea engelmannii, assembly GCA_009831015.1. NCBI lineage: Eukaryota > Viridiplantae > Streptophyta > Pinopsida > Pinales > Pinaceae > Picea > Picea engelmannii. The sequence goes on along the minus strand of ML783472.1, from coordinate 372,957 downwards.
AGGGGAAAATGTTGTTTAGATATGTGATCAAAATAGGGAATTATTATTGAACACCTTCTTCTACCACCAAATTTTGGGTTTTGATTAAGAAACCATCCAAAATGGGGTACATTATTGTTAGGATATGGTGCCATGCCACCACTTCTCACACTGGCTGATGAAAATGACCTAATATGAAAAAGTGAGAGTTGTAAAAAACCATGCTTAAGTTCCAACTCACATTAAATTGGGTAGATCAAGGCTTTAACATTGCTCACATGAATACTTGCTCAAATGGTTGGGGGTAATAGACTTGAGAAGGTTCCATTATTGAGAACAACACTTGTCCATGAGGTTGGGATATTGTTGGGATGCATGCTTGTTTTTGTGTCTAGGAAAATTTTGGGATGTATGCTTGTCCCTGATAAATTGTTGGGATTTGTGCTTTTATTTGAGGCTAAATTGGGAAGTGTACTTGGTTGATATGTCATGTCATGGTTGTCATGATAAATTGGCTAATGTTTGACAATAATGTTACATAAGCACTTATTTGAGGAAGGAACTCTATTGAAGGTCGGGGGAGGACACTAGTATTTCCCTAGCCAAATTTGTAAGAATTATGAGGTGGTTGATGATGTGGTTGCATGTGTACTTGGTTTCTCTAGATCAAAATTTGAAGTAAGGTCTATGGAACCATTGTAGAATATATAGTGCTCAAAGGATCCAAGGACAAGGGAATAAAAAAAGGGCAAGATCCAAGGCTCATTTGGTCCTTGGTTAGCAAGTAGAAAGTTTGTTTAGGATGTAGAAGGAAGAGGACATTCTCTTTGGTGGAAGGCTCTCTAAAAGGTGGGGGGATAGGATCAATTAAGAGTTAAAACTAATTGAGACGAGAGTGAGATCTCTCCCCTTGTTTTGAGGAATGAGGGGACTCTCCCCTTTCTTTCTCAGCATGGGAATGCAAATTACCCTTGTAAATAACATTGAGTTCCCATAAGTAGTATCCCTAAAAATGGTTAAGACATTTTGGGAATTTATGCTCATCGGAGAGAATGCATGCCAAATGACAAGGTTGGGATGGAGGCTCATGAGTGTATATATAGTTTAACATGCTAATGGTGATAGCTTGGACAACCTCCATTACAGAGGGGGGGCGGCTAGGATGAAATTTTACCTTGAACAAAACTCAGATGAGTGGAAAAAAAGGAAGAAGGGAGATATTCTCTCCTTCATAGAGAAGATACAAAACACCACTTATGATGGAGGTTTGGAGTGATATTAAGGGGAAAAAGGAAAGAGGGGGCCCTCGCTTGAAAAAGGGAATGGTTAATAGAAACTATGTAGCATAGTCACAATGTAGTGGTTGAATGGATGGATGTTAATACATAGAACATGAGGGTGGGGATGGAACACCACTCTAACACACATGCCTAAAACAAGGAGAGGAGGGAGTGGAATCACCACTTGATTTTAGTGGCAAAAATGAGAAATCATAGGGTGAGAAAATAAAGGATCAAAGAGAGGGTGTGTAAGGGTGCTACCCTATCCTCCTTACTTTGGGCTACTTAGAAGTTAGTTTATTAATATGTGAGGCCATTTTCTTTGAATAAGTCCCATTATATGGTTAGTAGGTAGTCACTTAATTTAAAAGGGTCATCCTTATTAAACAATGCCCACTCGCTAGTTGGTACTCATTAATGTTGGGCCAACATGTAGTTAGTGTTTTGGATATTAAGAAACTATTTACAAAACTAGAAGTCTAGATCATGTTTTTTCAAGTGTTGTTATTCTATTTAGAACTCTACTTGTAAGAGGTTGCCCCATTGGAGAGGATTGAGAACATTGCTATCACTTTTGGAAAAAAAATGAATACAAAAGTTATATTTATTGGTTTAATCTCACTGTCTATTGTATTTTATTTGTTTATTTGTATTTCACTACACATTGCTCATCTTCTGCTATTTATGTTGGTTAAGTACACTACAAGTGGCATGTGAGCTATTTCTTGTGCTAGCATGTGCTGGAATTTAAAAAAAAAAAAAATAGGCTAGAGACATGTTCAGACATATTAAACACAAAGATCTGTCATTCACAGGTAAACGTGAGGTCATGTTTGAATTGTTTCCATTAATTTTTGTGTTGATATGATACTATTTATGGATTTATTCCTTGCCTATTTTTGACTTATGAGTGTTCTCCTCCCTTACCCTTGACTAAGAAAAACATGAGAAGTCAACTTGTTCCACATAGATCCTAGCTGGAGCAACCTACACAATCCATTTCCTTCAATAATTTTACAAGTAAAATCAATAGGTTGATAAATTTTGATTACATAGGACCTATTGATCGTTGGATGGAGGAAATTTGTGGGAATATTAACCAACCATGGTATGATTTAGGCCTTCTACTTCATAAGTGTAATCTCACCTTGGTTCCAAATCAAGGAATGATCAAATTTTTCATGATACCCAACTGATCTCTAATGAATCCTTTCTTTGGTTCATCACCAAACATAAGGGAAAGCCTCAAGCTAATGGTGACCTCATCGAGTGGTTGCAATGGATCTTCGAATTCACCTAATAGCCACAACTCTTAGTTATCGAGTAGGCTAGGTAAGAATAAGCTCCTTTGAGAAATAATATAGGATTTTGCTTGATTGTTTCCCTACATTTGCTTGCCTTCTTTTGTATGTCTCATTTCATGCATTGTTTGTTTTCCTCAAGTATCTAATTACCTTAAATTAATTGCTTTCTACTTTAGAGTGTTTCCCTTTTTTACATGCTTTAAACTTAGAAAATATTCATTTATGCAAAGTCATTTTACTTTCAATAGATGTTTTTCAAGGTGGTAGATTCACCCCATTCATATGTTGTTGATACTTTGAGTGAGTGTGAAGATCACAGACTTGGATGATATTTTGGAGTTCTCATACACTCTTATACTAAGAGTGCATGTCACCAAGTAGGAGCCAGATGTTGCCCCTTCAGGGGTAACAATCCGAGAGTCACCTAATCTGCTAGGGGGCATATTCCATCTTGCATGAGATCAATTGATCATGCCATTCAGATACATATTCTCTCCTTATTCTCCATTAGTTGCATGTTGATTCAACCTTACCACTCATTCATCTCAGCCATGGTATATTGATTCTTTCCAACCTCATGCCTAAGATGATGTATGCACTTGGTATATTATGCTTTTAGTATACATGATCATGCTACTTTGGTTTAAGATGCAATATTTCATATGATGTGCTCTTCTCCTGAGCATTTTATCACCATTTAAAAATGGTGCTATAACTTCTAAGCTAGTCATGAAACTAGTAAACATTCAAGTGTTATCTAATAGAAACTTCATAACGTTAATTGCTTTTTTATCTTTTGTCTAGTTTTACCTTGGGGGACATGATTTTCCTTTAAAGATGTGATGGTTCTTGAGTCAACTCATACTCCTAGTGATCAAGTGGGTGTAACATGTCTGTATCCCAACCATACATAACACCTTTACACATTTTCCCTCTCACTTCCATGCCGCTCATAAAAAATAATCCCCCATTAATGTTTGACTTATCAAGTTTTATCCAGTGAGGTCTAGCCAAAGCAAAATGTAAAAATAATGTAATCCCAAGTCAAATAAAGACAAAAAGGCTAGAGGTGAAGAGAAAAAAATAAAAAAAAAGTGAGAAATAATAAGGTTGGAGCTATGCAACCTCATAAAAAAGGCTAATGACCCCAGTGCCATGGTTGTCTATGAATATCAAACAAAAAAGGTCTTGTTCAATAAAATGATCAAATAAAGAAAAAGAATGGGGAAATAAATAAAGTGCTAAGGTGGTATCTAAGCAAAAGCTCCCTCTTAGAAGGCTTACATATATAAATAATGGAGATTCCTAACTCTTGAAAGCTAGTTGGACAAAAAAAAAGGGACCTTTATCATCATATGAGGCTTTGAGGGTCACTACATGGCATTCCCCTTCCCCTTCCATAAGTTATTCACCTTTTTGCCTACATCTAACCTGATTGTCTAGGAAATATTACTTGTCTTGGTCTATGTCACGTGTAATAAGGGGTTAAAAGTGTCCTCCCATGGTAAACTTGGGAAATTTTAAAATTAACCTTTGTTATATTGTTGCTACAAGAAAAACACAAGATTTGCATCATCTAATGGCTTGTAAGGGAGTTAGACCCAACACTATGAGTGGGCACCCTGCATAGGGAGTTATGTACATGTATATGGGGTATCATCGATGCCCTAGGAAACATGTATGATGCCTTGAGATCCGTGACACTGCATTGGGATCTGTGATGCAACATTGGGATCTGTGTAACCATATTTGGTCATATCCAATGACATTGGGATCCATGCCATTTGCCTTGGGATTCATGTACTTTATTGGGATATGTGTCATTGTTTTAGGATTCATGACTTTGCATTGTGCTATGATTGGGACACCACATCACCACAATTTCCACATAGACTACTTCAGGAGAGAACCCCTACTTAGTTGGATCATTTTGGACCATTTTAGGAGGTTCTTGAGGTGGTTAGAGCACATTTTTTAGGGTGGCTAGTTTCATGGGCAATTATATTTTGACATAATTCCTAGAATTCCACCAGATCAATGCCATTAGATGTAGAATGGTTGTGGGATTTAAAAAATGGGGTTATAATAGAAAATTGGGGAAATATTGACTTGGTTATGATGATGTTGAAATCTTCCATCGAAAAATTATCACCGTGTTTTGATCACTCAACATCCCACTTCTTGGGGCCACACTTATGGGTTGTTAGAGCATATTGTGGTGCGCTCCTCTCCTCTTTGACTAGTCCACTCACATGTGGAGTTGGTTGAGGTGGTTATTTCATGATATATTATTTTATTAGTTTGGAGTGGTTTTGGACCATGATATTGAGAGTGCCTCTTGTTTTAGCTCATGGTTTTGCTTGAGCACATTGTGTTGGCACATGGTATTGTGTTAGCACATTGTATTGACCCATTGTATTAAGAGGCTCCTTATCTATATAAGGATGGAGTCTCCTCACTTTTCATTCAGAGTTGGAGAAAATGAGAAATCACTTGGCTTATTTTTATTGGTGTTATTAGTTCATTTTAGTATTTTTCTTGAGAATTTATTTGTGAAGAGTCTAGAAAGATTGTTTTCATGCAATGAGTGAAGGTGGATGAAGAAGCTAGCAAGAAGCCACAAAAGGAGTAAAGTGCTACAAGTGGAGGAGCTTCATAGGACAAGGTAACTTCCTTATAGTCCTTAGTTTTTTGTGTCTAAATCTAGGGTATTGAGCCTAGCAAATCTTAATTTGATTTATAGCTCTTACTTTGGATAGAGTAGAGGCTACTCATTGCTACTTGAAGAGTTGGTCACACACTCTTTTCACTAGTTAGATCATGGATTGTCTAAGTGTCTCTCAGCAGAATTTGCTTGGTAAACCTTAGGGTTGCCTAGAATCCCAAGACTTGATGCAAGGATCAAGCCTCAAGAATTATTAGGTTGACCCCATAGCACAATAGAGGTTAGGCATTGGTATTTCATTTTCTCTCTCTCAAAATTTAAAAAATTTAACATTTATTTTCTTTACTTTGTTTTAAAGCAATCTAGGGTTTAAATTTACGATATCCTTATATCTAGATTGTTTCTTTCAAGTGTTGAACCAAATGCATAGATTAGGATTGAATTGAATTTTGGCTAGTCATCTTGTTTATTTGTTGATTAATCATTTGGATGATTGCACATATGTTAGATCTAGTGTTTAATTTTTTCAAAGTTTTAGATGGATCTAACCTATCACCATGAATAAACTCTAATGTGCTTGATCTATGCATTTACTTGAGTTTGTCATTTCAATTAATGCTGGAAAACACATGGCATAAGGATTATCTGAGGTTGCTTTCATTGATAAGGGTTTCAACGATTTGGCATAAATCCTCACATCATGGCAACACTTGGCAATTTTCATCTTGATGCAAATATTTGATATGTATGATATGGATTTAACTTTAATGGCATATAAATGCATGTGAAACACTTCAAAATCAACCTTAATACACACATTGATGCACACTTTTCTCATTGTTGGTACATATTTTACAGCTTTTAAATTCTACAAATAGTTCACTTAATCACACTAGCACTTAAGCATTGGATTAAATCTTCCTGTTTGAATTGTTTCCATTCATTTTTGTGTTATGATATCGCATATGGACTCATATTTCATCTAAAAGTTGAATACAATTTCCTAATCAAGGTCGTGGGTACTTGTTGACACTTAAATACATAACAATTGTAACTAATGCTCTTATTTTCTTTGCATTTTATGGTTAATGAGCCCTATTTCAAGGTAATGATTGATGACATTTTCACATGAAATCTATTCTATATCGTCGTCCTAAATTCTGATATACATTACAACAGTGGGTTAATAAGATTTCACGTGGTAATCCTTGGAATGGTTCTCTAAGTATGGTGGAATGTTTCAATGAATGATGAACTTCTTTCATGGTTACATGCTTAAAAATTAAATTATGTTGATCCTAATCCATCTTGATCTCATTGAATGTATATACTTCATATGATAAATGTTGAACGGTGAATGAGAACATTGTTTATCATTTCCACATCTCATTTGAATAAATGTTAATGGTTGATCTCATTGGTTACATGAGCAATTTGAATGTTAAGCAATCTAAATTTACTCATATACTATCATTATTTTCCAACATATAACAAGAACTCTTGACTCAGTAACATATCATTTAGAGCTTATTTGATCTAGTGATTTGGTAAACTACTTACACATAATTAAACTTGTCTTATACCTTGAGAGTGAGTGGTTTCAAGTCACTAGTCTTTTTTTAAGTCTAAGTGAGAACTCTTCTTCCTATACAACAACCTAACTTGATTTGGCCATTAGGAAGGTTAGGAAACTCCCTTTCTTAACCTAAAAGTGAGAGGCAAGGGCACTCAAGTGATAGTGTGTTACTTGCCTAACAGTTGCTTCTAGGCTCTCCTACTAAGGTTAGGATTTTTCCTTTTGTGAGAGTTTGAGTAGTAACATTTTGGCACTACTATTGGGGATAAAGTCCATTCCCTAAGTATTCTAACCTTTGATTCAACACAAATTTGATGAGTAGGATTCAAGGACCTATCTAATTTACTCATTCGGTGACTCCGTTGAAGGGAAGAAGCCTAATTCCCTTAGAGATTTTAAAGGTTTATTGCTTGTAGGGTGAAGCAAGCATTTTTTGTTGGCATTTGATTATTCACCTGGACAACTCTGCTCTTTCCACATTTGGTTTTCGGGTTGAAGTTGGGTGAAAATGGCACCTTGGGATTTTCATAAAATATTTCCTTGTTTTGATTTTAAAGAAATTGTGGGTTATCCAAATGAAATCCCTCTAGCTTGGAAAATGAAGGTTCCAAAATTTGACAGTGAATGCTTTCATGCTACTCAACATATCTTGTTGTTTGTGGAATATGTTTTAAGGCTTTATGTAATACAAAGGATATTCCGATTACACTATTTTTCTCCTCTTTGGATGGGAGGCAAAGGGCTTGGGTAAGAAATTGCATTGCTCATAAGACAATATCATCATGTGCATATTTTCTCAAAATCTTCTTCAAGCATTAGGGTCCTCCCTCACGAAGATTTGAAGATGTTTTTGGAAGCATCATGGCAGCCCTACAAGAGGGTGAAGAGAATGAAATTATTGAAAACCAAAATCATGAAGAAGTACACACCCAAGAAGAAAACTTACATGATTGGTCCATCAAAGGAAAGGGGAGATAGATGCTTTATTCTTTGAATTCCAATGGAATCCTTCATTAGAGTTGGGGTTGAAATAAGCAAGAAGATAGAAGAAAACAATACCCTTTTGAACTTAATTGAGGAAAAACAATCTATGGAAACAACACAATGAATATATTTCCACTTGGCCATTAATTGAGAATCAAGAATATGAAGGGAACATAGATGAAGGATCACTTGACAATCCCATTAAGAATAAATGATTTGACGATGAAGACCAACCATCTGATGAGCACATTAAGGAAGAGTCACTTCATGAAGAATGCAATTTTAATAACGATCAAGTCTACGAGGAATACATGGATGAAGAGGAAAATCAAGTATCCATCAAGAAGGAAGAATTAAGGAAAGATTAAGTTATGAAGACAAGCCTTGAGGTGAAAACAACCAATATTTTTTTACCTATCCACATGAAGGTGAAGAATTGAAGGATTTTTCCCCTTATCAAAATGTTGAACCTTATGATCTATCATTTGACAATTTGGGAAGGGAGAAGTTTGAATAAGGATTAATGGATTTTCCCTCATGCCATGAATACCTTGATGCTAGAAGTCTTGTTGACCTTTTCCACGTTGAAAGATCTAAATGAGATATAAGTTGTTTTTACTTTTAAGGTGATCACATTTCTGACATTGATTATCAAGGTGAAGATGAGATTGATGAGCTTGGACCTTATGAACAATCTGACCTAGGAGCTTTGTTGATGAAATTGATGATATAAATCTTGAAGAGAATGAAGTAGAATGGTTAATTAAGGATTTACTTGGTCCTTTGTATTTTTCAAGAATCCAAGGGTATCCAAATAATTATGATGATGGGAGAGAAAAATTACCAAGATTCCATGGACCTAGTGATTCACCTCTTTCACACATTTCACCTTTCATTGATGTCATTTCAAATCTCAACATTAATCATGAAGATGTTAATATGAAGATGTTTATATTGTATTTGGATTTCCTTGAGGATGAGATCATGGATTGGTATGGAAAACTTGATGAAGGTAAAATCTCATCACTTGCAAATTTCTTCATGATATTTTTTGAGGGTTGGTCTCCTCTTCATGAAAAGGTTAAGAGTGAAAGGGTTGTCATAAATGTTTAGTATTCCTTTCCTTGTGTTTTGGAGGGTTTACCCATGACTCATAAATTTTCCCATCCTCCTTGCCTATCTTTGACTTATGGGTGTTCTCCTCCCTAACCTTTCACTGAGAGAAGCATGGGAAGTCAACCTATTCCACATAGATCGCAGCTGGAGCCACTTACACAATCCATTTCCTTCAATAATTTTACAAGTATAATCAACGAGTTGATCAATTTTGATGATGATAATAATGATTACATCAACCCTATTTATATTCGGATGGAGGAAAATTGTGGGAATATCATCCAACCTTGGTATGATTTAGGCCTTCTACTGTTAGAAAGTAATGGATGTGCTCGTTTAACCATAGACAATATAGCAATATTGTCACCCAACCATAGGCTGAAGCCACCCCCGATCACCTTAACCTTGACAAAGAATGATTCTAGAAGCAAGCCAATAGCCAACCAAGGCTAATGCATAAAGATAACCAAGACTTATCAGAAAGTCCAACGATAACCAACATAAAGTTAGAGCATAAACCAGATTGCGACAGCTGCCGGCTGCAGCTGCTCACCAGACTTGCGCACTAGCCCGGTTCCTGTAGTGCACACTTATTCCTAGCTACAATTCTGAGTAGTGTGTATAAAATGAGGTCTATCTAGTTGTATTTATATTATTTCCTGAGTTTTCTGGGTCGACATCTCATTCTGGAGACTAAATACTTAATATTAATTATTTCCTTGAGCCGACTTGTCTTCTAGGGTTATGTTCAATGCTTTAGGGTTACTTCTTGCTTCCTGGAATATTATTTTCTCGTCATGGTTACACGTGAAGGTAAATACCTCCCACAGGTACCATAATATCAACACTCCCTCCTAGCTAGGGAGGTATTGACAGGCAATGGTCTCGAGCACAAACATACCATTCAACCGGTAGCATCATCATAGTCGTATAGACTATATCATGATTAGATCATGAGCACCATCATCACTATCAGTATCATCTGACAACATCAAGTGCATCATCTCTCGAAACCATACTCCATCTGAGTAATCAGACATGATGATGAATAAGTCACTCTCTCCAAGGAGTGATACAAAAACCATTCTTCTAATCTGGGCATATGTCCTAGAAGAATAAATGTCTTGGAACATTTTTTGTTTGAAGAATCTTTGTCCAATAGTACACTGATCATCCATCTAGCTGACAATCATTTTCAACACTATTGATACTCTTCAAGGCAATCAGAACGATGTCATTCAATAGAACACAATTGTATCTATCCATAGTAGTACACAACTACAATCTAGTGGTACACTACCACACCAAGTAGCACACAACTACTTAATTAGTGACACATAGTCACAACCAGTGGAACACATCCACCACAGTAGCATACATCTATTGTCCGGAGACATACAATCTCCATAGAAATCATATCATCTAACATCAACTTGCACAGAAAAGCAATGTCATGATATAAATTGAATCATCTGGGCCATTCTTCCACTCACATCTGTGATATCTGGAAGAGAATCTGCCCTCATAAGGTAAAACATCAGTCATGATCTATCTGGACTATTCTTCTCAAGCATAGAAGAATAATTGTCCTGATTCTGAGCCTGGACCATTCCTCCAACACTAAACAAAGTGCAACCTAGAGAGAATGAGTCTACCCTAGGGAATTCTTGTCCCTTATTGTTGAACCTAGACCATTCACCTATCTGGGCCATTCCTCTGGCACTAAACAAAGTGCAACCTGGAGAGAATGAATCTGCCCTAGGGAATGACTGTCCGAACCATTTCCTAAGGAAATGATTGTCCTACACCAACCTCCAAAACAGATCATTCTTCGAAACTTCTCACAACTGTGAGCTTCAAAAGAATGATTGTCCGGCGAGGCAGACCAGTCTTCTTGACCACTACTGAGAGTGATTGTCAAGAAGAAAGACTGTCCTAGACTATTCCCCCACACTGGCCACAAGGGGAATCATTGTCTATGGTACATCAACAATCCATCGAACCATTTTCATTACGAAAATGACCATTCGATCTGGACCATTTTCTGAACTGGAAAATGCCTATCCGTCATAAATCTCAAACCACTTTCTAAATTGGAAGGGAACTGCTCATCCTGGACCATTTTTCGAACTGAAAAATGATTGTCCATAAATCAATAATACATCAGTGCTCCCTCCCAACCTGGGAGTCATCTCTTCCCTTTTCAATAAGGAATTCATCTACATGAGCTCCAACTTGTTTCTTGAGTACGCAAAATATTTCATCTTGGATAGAGGCTTTACCAAAATATCTGCTTATCTGCTCATCTATGGAGATATATTGGAGAACCACTTCTCCTTTCTGGACCTCATCACGGAGAATGTAATGCTTGATCTCAATGTACTTCGGTCTTTCTGGAACACTGATTTTCTCTAAAGGCTTCATATAGCTCTGATCATTATAGTATATCATAGTTGGATTCAACTCTTTTGTTTTCTGCTAGCTCATAACATTGTGGCAAGGGTCAAACTGGAACATATCCAAGTGGCACTTCTTCTATCATCATGAGAGTTTGTCATGGATTATCAATCCATCATCCTGGACTTCTGAGTAACCATTATGATACAATATCTTCGTTATAGAAATTTTTTCACCACGCTTATGTTGTGCATTGGAGGCTCCACACCAAGTTGTTTGAATCAATACAAGATATTCTTTCATCTACATACACGAGTCTCTTTCTGGTATACCTCAAAACCTTGAGGTTTCTCTACATACGCTTCTTTGTTCAATTACTCTGTTGAGGAGAACAATCCTTACATTCATCTGATGTGAACTCCAACCCATAGATATAATGGCTTAGGTATGTCTGGTTATTGGAACAAGCTATCATCATAGTCTTCTCCCTCCATCGGGGAGAACCTTTGGTTCTGGATCTCGCAATGCTTCCATTCATAAGTCTTCCATACACTTTTCTTTATCACGACTTCTATTTCTTCTGCTTGATTGTTTTTAATGAGTTCAGATCAAGCTGGTAGTCTTGTGATTCTCAATATAATGACTAGTTGTTCTGGCTTTTGTTTCTCTCTTGGACTCTTCATGTTCTTCCTTATGTTTATGTTTAGCTCTAGGATCCATGGAGTTTTCTATAGATTCCATGCCCTGAAGATTCCAACTTCCTCCTTTCATCATAGGATCATGGATGTGGATGGACAACCCGAGATACTTTAAGGATTCTTTCCAAAGAAGACTTCTTCTAAAGTCACACTGAACACGTGTTGTTTTTCATGGTTGTTACCATGGATAGATACTTCATCATCTTCAATGGATCATATTATTTAAGATTAGCTCCCTCCTAATCCTTGCTTCATGCATGAATGCATGCTATTCTTTTGGAATTATATAATCGGCTCCCTCCATCTAACAGAGTCCACACTTTCATCTGCATCCTTATTGCCTTCTGCAAAGTGTCACAAGTCTTTTTCCAATTTCTTCTTGATTGCTAACTTCTTTCTATTTTTACTCTTCTAGGTTTCTTCAAGTTTGATTCTGATTTCGGCTTATCTTGCAGTTGTTACTTAT
>ML783472.1:287398-298340 GCA_009831015.1 Picea engelmannii | reverse complement strand
ACTTCTTTTGACTATCTCTCTTGGGCAGCAATCTGTGGAAGGGGTTTTACTTGACTTGGCCTTTTACCTTTAGCCCTTCATTGAACCAGATTGCCTTAGGGACGTCTCCCTTGGACTTGCCCTCCTAAATAGAAAGAGCCCCCGATCGAGGTGACAGTGGGTGGGGAAGCTCCTGTTACGCCGGTTTCAAGCCCTGACTCAAGCTTTCAAACCTTTCCTACAAACCGTGCGATAACAGGCTCATAAGTCACAGGGATCATAGCAATGTCAATCACATCTCATCATCAATATTATTAAACATGTGCATAAAACCCCCTTTACCCCAGTCAAGTGCTCAAAGACATTATACAAATCTGCAATACAAATTTGGAGGAGGTGACAGGGTGTCCTATTAGGCTAGTGTCCACTGGAAAAGGGATGTTTCCTGAAGAGATTGAATCCAAGTCATGTAAATGGGTGAGGTGGATAGGGATGTCCTGACAAGGGGTGCAATGAAAGCAGGGAAATGCAGGGCTTACCTATGGGTGCCTTTGTAGAAGGCGATCTGCACCTATCCTGGATGCAAATGTTTCCAAGCCCATTCATGCCATTTTATTCTTATTTCTTTATTGCTTTTTTCTTTCAAGGGATTAATCAGGGGACACTACCCTGGCGTGGTGACCAGTGGTGGCAATGTTACCCACAAGCACTTTCACGGATATGAGAAGGTTGGCTCGTGATGAGACCCCCTTTCTCTTGGCCATGCAACCAAGAGCCACTACCCTGGCGTGGTAACCAGCTTCTAGTAGTGTCATACCGTTAGATACCCGTGGACCTAATAGGCTGGCTCGTGATGAGACCCCCCATCCTCTGACTAGGTCTTGTTTTATTATTTTTTATGGGTCCCTCTTGTTTCTTGCGGAGAAGCCTTTTATTGCTTTCTCGGGGATCCCTGGGCGAAGCATCTCGAGGTTTTATTTTTAGGCTTTTATCTTTTGCCAGCTTGCTTTTACCTTATGGGCCTTTAGCCCCTTCTTCCCACAAGGCAAGGTGCAACCCTTAAATGATTGGCCAACCCAATGCCCAAACAAATTTAATGGGATGGATGAGCGGGAAGCAAGATGAAAAAGTGGTAATATGACGGGAGCAGAGTATGACTTTTCAAAAATCCCCCCAGTGGCAACTCAAAACCTATGGGCACAGGCTTACTAGGGCATCCTGTCATTCCCCCCAGACATGGTCAACTGGACAAGTATAAGATCCAAGCATTTGTTAGAAACAAAAGGAATTAAATGCACATATTCAAAGGTTTTGAGGATCAAAGTGACACATACCATGATATCCGGACTCATTACCTCATGGAGCAAGAACCATCTCTGATACAGGACCAAGCCGAAGGTGATGGATGTTGTTGTTGCTGACAAAGTGGAGGCACTAAAAGGGAGAAAAGATGGACCCTCCAGGGCCATGCTCAAGTCAATTTGGCTCTCGGTACTCCATGTCTAGGACTTGTGGGCCTCGAGACATGATCTCCTAGTTATCCCTAAAAGTGGGGGATAACATCTAGCTCCAACTCGGGGACATGTGCTCACCGTAGAGCGCATGAGAACCTCAACATCTCTGGCATAACCTATAACCTGCTTGATCTCAATAGCAACTATTAGTAATCATTTGGGGTGCTGATATCACCCCATTTCATATATATATATATATATATATATATATATATAAAACTGAAACAAAAGCATTCATATGTACAAGTGTGAAAGCAAACTACTCTAGCATGCAATGCAATGGTATATACAATGGATGCAAAATGCCTACCTACTTACCTGTACTTACCTGTTGGTTGGTTGTTAGATGTGGTCAAACGATCAGTGAAACCCATCCAGCAACGTCCCACAATACCTGCCTTTGTGCTTCATCATAAGCCAAAATAGTGATAAGTTAAGCACAACAATAACATGAATTAGAAAATGTATCATATCAATGGAAACTGTAAGGTCTAGCTCATGGAGGTGGGTGGTAGGGAAAAAGTGATGCCAAGACATACTCTCAGGAGAGTGCTCAATCCATCTCAGAAATGGATCGTGAAAAGTCAAAGGTTCAAAAGACCAACTCGAGGAATCTGAATGCTGGCTACCTTGGACGTCTTCACAACTTGAGGCCTGAGAAGGGATTAGCGATTAGCAAGATCTGAAATTATGACGGACAATTCCTTAAGGGGAAGCTGGAAAACTGTGACAATAGGCTTCTTTTTGAGGTACTCAACTTTCCCCTAAAATCCAGAATGAGGTTTTCTCTTACAGGAGACTTGGGATAAGGGACATGTTTCCAAACCATACCTTCAGTGACATAACGCGGTAAAGTAATCAAAGGGAGGTGGAAAACCTTGTCACAAGCATCCTGCTTCACGGAAGTATCCTCCTTACTTTTATCAAGATCTGAGCAGAAAGATGGTTGATAACTTTCTTCATAGAATAGATCTAAGTGCTCAGAGGGATAGTCATCAAAGTCCTCAAGGTATGACCGAAAATTATTAGGAGAGCATAGCATCAGGTCATCCTTGGGTGTCTGAATAAGATTAGTAATTATGTCATATCCTTGTCGCCAAATGTCAAATTTAGTAATGTCATATGATTGTTGTAAGGGCAACTTTTGGAAATGATCCTCAATGTCGTAAATGGGATCCCCATCATATCTAATCACATCCTATTTACGCTTCTCGACATGTATGAATTCATCAATATTATCAACAAAGTCCTCATTTTCATCATAACATGAAGGGGTTAAAACATCCAACACTTCTTTACTCTCCACATCATAAGATAAAGAATCATTAAAAATTTGGAAGGGGAAATAACTCACCTTGCTTAATCCTTCCTGTGCAGGAGCTTCAAGTATTTGGATAACTTCATCAAGTGGAAGATCTGCCTCTACATCTTCAGTCTTGAGATATAGAGAATCTAGCTTGTCCAAGGGTTCCATTTCTTCCTCACTCTCTCAATCATAGAGCAAGGTATCATCAAAAAAATGGAAAGGAAAATGACTTACCTCATTCTCTTCATCTTGTGCAGGAGGGATAGGATCTTGGAGAGCTTCATCAGACTAAGGAGTGGTTACTGGTGTTTCATAATTCACTTCTCTAGTTATATCTTCACTGCATTCTATTGAATCATGGGAGAAATCTTGCTCCTCTTGAAGGGGTTGACAATGTTTTTCATAAATCTCTTCTTTCATATCCAAGGGTTCTTGGTGTTGATCATGATACGCATTCTTGAGATCTTCTACAATCTCAGTGGTGAATCCTTCGTCTTCCAAGGCTATTGTGAGATTTTGAAGGGCATCTTCATACGTTTGGCAATGTGGTTTGGTAAAGTCAATAAACCTACTGATGAGGTGTACGAAAGACGATATACCCCTATCTTCGCAACAACCCTTAAACCAATCTTGCAAGAAGGATGGCAGAGAGAGTATAAATAACTTTATCAGAACATCCTCCCCTCCCAATTCTACCTCGCATATATACTCCAAAAAATTTACAATGTGAGGAGTTGGGAGGCCCCAAAATCTTGGAAGGTTGTTTGACCATTTTGTATCAAAACGGGTTGGGTATCCTTGAAGGCTTTTGAAATCAATAGTTGGATACAGTTGTTCCCAGGACGCCATGATCCCATAACTTGGAAATATCACAGAGTTGGGAGTAAGGTGGCACCTGGGAAAAGGTTAGTAGAGTYGCCAGATAATTTGCTTTGAAATTATCAAAGGAAAAGGGAAAACACCCTAAGTGGAGTCGCCAGGCAAGCTTGTAAGATAAAGACTCTAGAGGCAAGGCTTACCGAAAAGTGTCGTCTTGAGGAGAATTGACTCAGTGTTCCCCGGTAACGGCGCCAAAATGTTATCGCACAGTTTGTAGTTTGGAAAGTAGATGGATGAAAGGATACCAAACTGGCGTAATTGAACCAATCCCACCCACTGTCACCTCGATGGGAAGGTTCTTTCTGTTTAGGGAGGTAAGGCCCAGGGGAGACGTCCCCGGTGACCTGGGGTTTTGAGAAGGCAAAAGGCTTAAGATAAAAGATAATTTCCCCCTCACAAGTCACCACCTGATCAGAAAGTCCGGCTTATAGCCAATAAAGATAACCAGAAGTATAACCAAGAAGTATCCCTACCCGAGAACAAAGCAACAATGAAACTACATGTGCAAGCTTGCTTGCTGGTTAGTACTTCATATAATCATGGACCTTTGATAATAAGCAATCGATAAATGATATTATTGTTGAAGCAAATCAAAGTTTGTACAATGGCAATGATCACAATATTTATATTGCTTCACAAAGAATCCTAAAGGCACTTCACAATAAACAATGGCAATTTTATCATTCATGTAACAATACTTAAAGCAACGCTCTAGCTAATCATTTAATTGCTTTAAAGACAAATAGATGTTGCATAATGATGTTTATAGCATAAAAGATGACGGCAACACTAGGGTTAGTAGGATTAGTCTAGGGTTAGTAAGAGTTAGGGTTTGTTCAAAGTAGTTGGTTTTTTGTATGATATCGAATTACTCAACACACAAGGCTTTAGATCAGTGCGCTCCTAGGGTATATGGAGTCAAAAAGGAGGACGCAAAGGTTGAAGGACTAAGTGATAGTGAAACCAAAGACAAGAGGGTAAAGTGTTGAGGTGTTTCTAAAGCAAAGCCTCAACAACGAAACCCTAGGGGAGAGAGGCTCACTTCGGTGTAGAAACCCTAGGCCTCAGTGCTCTCTCCTCCTTCTTTAGCTCAATGGCAAAACGGCTAGCTCAATAAATGATTGATCTAAGACAAGAGAGTTTGTGAGTGACGTGTTGCTAAAGCAAGGCTCCACTAGCCAAACCCTAGGGAAAAACGGCTCAGCAGGCGTAGGTGACCTAGGCCTTGGTGTGTTTTTCTCCTTCTTAAATCAACGAGAGTAAAACGGCTAGGTTGGAAGAAAGGATAGAGTGTTGCTATGGCAAGGCTCTATCTCTCTTCAACAAATGAAATGGCTTAAAATCTTGATAGGGACATGAGACAAGGACCTTTAGTATGTGCTTGTCACCTAGGGTTTAATTCAGCAAATTGTAACAATAAATGCAAGAAAAAAACACTACAACCATTCTGCAAAACTTCTTGATTGAATGGTTGTAGTGTTTTTTTCTTGCATTTATTGTTAAAATTTGTTGAATTAAACCCTAGGTGACAAGCACATACTAAAGGTCCTTGTCTCATGTCCCTATCAAGATTTTAAGCCATTTCGTTTGTTGAAGAGAGATAGAGCCTTGCCATAGCAACACTCTATCCTTTCTTCCAGCCTTGCCATAGCAACACTCTATCCTTTCTTCCAGCCTAGCCGTTTTACTCTCGTTGATTTAAGAAGGAGAAAAACGCACTAAGGCCTAAGTCACCTACACCTGGTGAGCCGTTTTTCATTAGGGTTTGTCTAGTGGAGCCTTGCTTTAGCAACACGAAACTCACAAACTCTCTTGTCTTAGATCAATCATTTATTGAGCTAGTCGTTTTGCCATTGAGCTAAAGAAGGAGGAGAGAGCACTGAGGCCTAGGGTTTCTACACCGAAGTGAGCCTCTCTCCCCTAGGGTTTCGTTGTTGAGGCCTTGCTTTAGCAACACCTCAACAGTTTACCCTCTTGTCTTTGGTTTCACTATCACTTAGTCCTTCAACCTTTGCGTCCTCCTTTTTGACTCCATATACCCTAGGAGCGCACTGATCTAAAGCCTTGTATGTTGAGTAATTCGATATCATACAAACAACCAACTACTTTGAACAAACCCTAACTCTTACTAACCCTAGACTAATCCTACTAACCCTAGTGTTGTCGTCATCTTTTATGCTATAAACATCATTATGCAACATCTATTTGTCTTTAAAGCAATTAAATGATTAGCTAGAGCGTTGCTTTAAGTATTGTTACATCAATGATAAAATTGCCATTGTTTATTGTGAAGTGCCTTTAGCATTCTTTGTGAAGCAATATAAATATTGTGATCATTGCCATTGTACAAAATTTGATTTGCTTCAACAATAATATCATTTATCGATTGCTTATTATCAAAGGTCCATGATTATATGAAGTACTAACCAGCAAGCAAGCTTGCACATGTAGTTTCATTGTTGCTTTGTTCTTGGGCAGGGATACTTCTTGGTTATACTTCCGGTTATCTTTATTGGCTATAAGCCGAACTTTCTAATCAGGTGGTGACTTGTGAGGGGGAAATTATCTTTTAGCTCTTAAGCCTTTTGCCTTCTCAAAACCCCAAGTCACCGGGGACATCTCCCCTGGGCCTTACCTCCCTAAACAAAAAGAACCTTCCCATCGAGGTGACAGTGGGTGGGATTGGTTCAGTTATGCCAATTTGGTATCCTTTCATCCATCTACTTTCCAAACTACAAACTATGCGATAACAGGGAGTAAAAAAGCTTACACCCCTAGAGAAGTAACAAACCCTAGGTCATACACAAGAGACTCCATAACCCAATTGATAAGGCACTAATCTACTTGCATTGGAGATTGTATATTCATGCATTGGTATACGTGAATTTTTGAGATATTGCAATTGTTTAAGTTGGATCTATTTCTACATGCTATAGGTTTTCTTATGCCCTAGGGACGTCTTGATTGACCAAGTAATTCTTATTGTTGTTATAAATTTATGCTACAACCAATGTAATGTTCCTAACTCGGCTAGTCTAGGAAACATTGCTAAACTGTCAAATCCACTGTCTGATCTGATACTCTGGGGGTTTCTAGATGCATTTGAGTTAATGTTTTAACATGCTTGGTGATTTTCGCATGTGTGTTTCGTTCAATTAATGTTTAGAAAGAATATATGATGCATAGAGAATAAGGAACAATCACCATCTCATTCATATGTATTATGAGGGAAAAATAGCAAGAAATACAATAATATGTTGAAAGCAGATGAAATCGTCAACTAGATCTCGTGGATCACCACTGGAATACAAGCAATTAATATAAAATACCTGTGATCAGATGATGAAGGCAGATCTGTGCATGCACAGATAGATCGGCAAAAAGATGCAGTTCTAAAAACTCACGGCAACTGCGGCAGCTCTGGAAAACTCGCCCTAGTGGCTATACTCGAAAGAATCGCCTGGAAACTGTCCCAAAATGAGCACCCTGGCCTCTAGGTTGCAAATGATGACTAACGAACTGAAGATAAGACCTCGAAAGCTCTGGATGTCATCCCCTAGGGGGTTGCGCACCTCCTCAGCTCAATGAGTGAGCCCTAGTGATTCCACCAACGGAATCTACTCCTATATAACTCAAAATGTGCGCTCTGGCCAATGTTGTACTAGGTCGAAAGGGTTTCCTCGGATCTTATCCAGAACTCCCTCTGGAACCCCAAATGTCCCTCCTCAAGAGTTGCGCACTATTGGCTGTCTACTGCGCCCTAAGAGATTCCACCATCAGAATCTAATGACTGGTGGCTCAAAAGATGTGCCCTGGCTAGTCCTCAACTGGGTCGGGAGGAATCTGCAAGATAATCTCTGGCCTCGTGCAGCTACATAAAACCCTCTCTAACCATTGCGCCCTCACTGGCTGAGCTGCGCAAACACTGCAAGTTGGATACTCCTGAATAGCACGGTGAAATACCTGGATGGTATCTCTGATAGGCTAGGGTGTGTCTCTCAACACCGAAACCAATCAATGGTGGTGGTTTCCTCCAGAAATCCACAAAACAACAGAAGGTTGATTCTCCTCCTCCTTTGGAAACTCTCTCAACATCTAATCATAACATAATTATGAATTAGGTTGCTTTACCCTTCCTTTATAGCTTCCCGAAACCCTWATTCGTTGTTGACCTTTTCCCTCCAAGTGACTTTTACTTTATTTTATTATTCCTTGATTAAATCACTTAATTAATTAATTAATTAACCATTTTACCTCTAAAAAGTGATTTATCCATCCTTACGACTTCTCCGGCCACTGAAAGTCACTTCTCATCATCTTATCCTGTAATGCTCTTCCTCCTAATTCCGATGAGCTATTATACTAAGAGGTTTCTCCAAGTAATATGCCCATTATGACCTTCTTAGTGAATTTAATTAAGATATGACCCATAATAACTCAAAATTACGGAAATCATCGGAATGCAACAGAACCAAAGCCAAGTTGTGCAGAATGGATCCTGATGATGAACGATGCAAATCAGGCCCAATAAAACCCCTCAATATCTCCCGAACTCTCTGTCACCCCTATCTGGCTACTCCGGTAGGCATAACACTCTGTAGTGTAATAATGTCCAAAAATGGGGACATTACACATTTGCTCCTATAGCCAGATAAACTTCTATCAGAACCATCATAGTTCTTGCAGCCAAAATGAAGTGGAAGTTACACCAGTTGGATGTGAAAACAGCCTTCTTAAATGGTGTTATTGAAGAAGAAGTGTATATAGAACAACCACGAGGGTTTGAAGTTGAAGATAGAAAGACTCATGTCTGCAAGTTGAAGAAAGCTTTGTACGTGCTGAAGCAAGCTCCTAGAGCTTGGTATGGCAGAATTGAAAGTTTCCTGACGAGCTTGGGCTTTACCTAGAGTAAAGTTGATTCTAACCTTTACTTCAGGGTTATGAATGATGAGCCATTTATATCGCTACTATATGTGGATGATTTATTCCTGACTGGAGAAGAAAAACTCATCACAAATTGTAAGAAGAAGCTCGTTGCAGAGATTGAGATGAAAGACCTAGGCCCGATGCATTATTTCTTAGGTCTTGAAGTTTGGCAGAGCCCGGAGAAGATCTTCCTTAACCAAGGGAAATATGCAGTTGAAATACTGAAGAGATTTGACATGTTGGACTGTAAATCCATGAACACACCCATGGAAACAAATTTGAAGCTTCTGGTTGATACTTCGTCAGAGTTGGTTGATGCTACACTATACAGATAGATTATTGGTTCATTGATGTATCTGACGAATACCAGGCCAGATATATGCTTTGTTGTGAACACCTTGAGTCAATATCTGGTAGAGCCCAGACGTGTTCATCTTGTAGCTGCAAAGCATGTGATGAGATACCTTAAGGGTAGGTTGGATTATGGTCTCTGTTATACTGGAGATCATGACTTCAAACTATATGGTTATATTGATTCAGATTGGGCTGGAAGTGCTTCTAATAGAAAGAGCACTTCAAGATGTTGTTTCAGTTTGGGGTCAGCCATGAATTCATGGCAAAGCAAGAAGCAATCCAATATTGCTCTCAACACGACAGAAGCGAAATACATTGCAGCGTGTTTCGCCAGTGGTGAAGCCATATGGCTTCAGAAGTTGTTAAAAGGTTTGTTCGACCAGGAGATGGAAGCCACCGTAATTCTATGTGTTAAATTTGGCAGCATCGACAGTTATTCTCCAATGAGAGGCATATGGGCCACCCTGAGGCTAGCTAGGGAGATTTGGAGAGTCAACCAGTCTTGTGAGGTATTTGTTATCGCACAGTTTGTAGACACAAGAAAGGCTAAGGAGTAGCAGGTCAAACTGGCAAAACAGGAACCTTCCCCACCCAATGTCACCACAATGGGGAGGTTATTTCTATTTAAGGAGGCTAGGCCCAAGGGAGACGTCCCCGGTAACCTGGGGTTTTGAAAGGGCAAAGGCTAACAGCACAAAGACGAAGTTCCCCTTCACAGATTACCGCCAATCAAATAGTCTCGGTTAAACAGCCAATAATAGAGTATAACCAAAGAAAAGAAAAGCACCTGCTTGAGATAATACAACAAGGACACTGATACGTGCAATCTTGGTTAGTACTTCATATAAATCAATGACTATCTGTTATTCAATATGAGCAATTTGACAGTAAATACTGACGAAATCAATGTTTGCAAAATGGCAATGATAAATATGTCACTTGTCAATAAATACTGGAACGATATAGCATTCGATGTAACAAATCAACACTCAATCCAATAAATGCTCTTAACTACCATTCAATTGCTTATAAAATGAAACATTGTTGCATCAAGATGAAATAACCAAGGGTGACGTCAGCATTCTAGGGTTAGTAGGTTAGGGTTAGTGTAGTTAGGGTTTCAGTTTTAAAAGAAGTTTGAGAGTGTTTGGATCCAATTCTACTTCAACGCTAGAGGTCCTAGATCAATGCCTTAGGGTTAATGGATTCATAGGTGAAGGACGCAAAAGTTGAAGGAGATGAGATTTTAAAGGACTAGAGGGATAAGTTTTGAAGTGCTGCTAAAGCAGGGCTCCAAAATCATAACCCTAGAAGAGAGAGGCTCACTCCGGTGTTGCTAAAGCAAGGCCTCGTGCTCTCTCCTCCTTCCCAGCAAACAACTAGCTCAATGAAAAGCAAAGTCAAGACAAGAGGGTTTAAAGAGGGAGAGTGTTGCTAAGGCAAGGCTCTTTCATCAAACCCTAAAAGAAAACGGCCCTAGGTGTAGATAACCTAGGCCTGGGACGTCCTCTTCCTCTTGAAGTCAAAAGGTACGGCTAGCTTAAGGGAAGAAAAAGGAGTGTAGCTATGGCTAGGCTCTCTTCTTCTTCTTCAATGGCTAAAAGTTTTTCTATCAGGGGACATGAGACAACGACCTACTTGTGTGTTTGTCCCCTAGGGTTTTGATTCAGCAATATTTATAAATAGATGCAAGAAATTAAACTACAACCATTCAATCAAGAAGTTTTGCAGAAAAATACTTACAAATCATCAAGAAAATAATCATGCAAACCCTAGTTGTAACACCTTCCTTCAAGAAAAACATCATAGAATGCCAAAAATCTCCTCCTTCAACAAGTGTTCCTTCCTCAAATCAACCAATAACCCAAATGGGGCGCAAATTTCAGACCTCACCAAGTGGTGAGTGAAAGATGATGATAAAAATGAGAGTGAAAACCCTCAATATATAGTGTATCAATGACCTAATTTACTTTTTAGGTCATAA
>ML783472.1:252320-273126 GCA_009831015.1 Picea engelmannii | reverse complement strand
ACAATGTGGGTGAATTAATAGACATAAAGCAACTAAGGAAAGTGGGTTTCCTTAGTGAGATTTTAGGATGAGATCTCACCCATTGATTAGACTTGGCTAGATCTAATCTAGGCCATTGATCTTTTAGGGTTGGCTCAAAGAGGGTAAAGGTATTTTTGAGACTCAATTCTTCACTTGTGAGTTTTGGAGAAGAGAAGGAGGGCGCATTTCTTGAGGAGAACGAGGACACACTTCATGAGGGTTTGAGCAAAACCCTTGAGAGCTTGAGGAGAGGCTCTGGTTGCTTGGAGCTTGCATGGAGAGTATTCCCATGGATTCTTAGCCTTCATTCTTGAGAGGGAGCATATTACATGGAGGAGGGGCGCATCTACAGGAGGAGGGCGCATTTATTATCCATCATTTGTTCATCAGGAGAGGAGGACTTGTCAGATTGAGATGAGGTTTGATGCATAGGGAGAGGAGAGCTTGGGCGCTTGTTTCTATGGAGAGAGACATTCAGATTATGGCTCAGTTTATTTATGGTGATCATTTCTGCTAGGAGGAGGGCGCACATGTTGAGAGGACTGGCAGCTACTTGGTAGCAAATCTGCTTGGAGGATTCGAGCTCTGACAGTTTCAGTGGAGAGGCAGCACAGGAGAGGACATTCCTGTGGAGGGATTTCTTCATTGGGTTACAGATGAGCTAGGGCGCTTCAGTTCAGTGCAGAGGGCAACAAAGGGAGAGGGCGCACCACAGTTTGGGACTTCTTTCTCTGGTACTTGTGGCAAGGCTCGTGAGGAGCTTGCTATGTATACAGGTTCCATTGTATTTCATTACTTGTTGTATCTCTTGCTTTGATCATCATTATATAGACAGATATCCCAAACTGGTTTTCCCCGGGGGGGGTTTATCCAAGGTCATGTTGACCAAAAATACCTGTGGACAAAAAAGCATGTGTTAGTCTCTTAGATCTGTTCATTTTCAGTTGTAAAGATCTTTAGGTGTGTTGTACTTATTTTAGTATGCATGTGCTAACTTCTGGTTACTAAAACTACATCCTAGAGCACCTAAAATTGGAAGTGCAACCGTAACAAATCAGCAAGAAGTTCTTGGATTGTTGGTTGTCCTAAAACAGCAGCAAACATTATCATAACAGTTGAAACTTAGAGTCAATCTGTGGTCAAAGACAGACCTAGTTGACAAGCTTGATAGTGTTAAAGTTTCTGCTATTATTAGGTTACTTTCAATTTACTAGATAACAATAGCATAGACAGGATCACTGAGAGAAACACAATCACAAGAGTACACAAGTATTTATCCTGGGAAACCCTCAAGGGGAAAAAAACCTAGCAAAACTTCCTTAATATAGATAGCCAATACAATGACAAGATAATGAACCAGACAACAGAGAATATCCAACACTGAGCAACACGCCTCTCTCTCTTCCTTCTTCCGGCAACCAGCAACTGCAGCTTCCTTCAAAACTTGCGCACTAAATGAGTGAATTGAGTGTGTGTTCAAATGAGGCGCTGGCCTCTCTTATTTAGACAATTCTGGCACATGTGGAAGTGTCTCTTCACTGGCAGGGCTGACTTCTTCTTCTGGGTGGTTATAACCACCTTTAATATATTCTGGGGCCTCTTTAATATAAACTGGGGCCGACTTCTTATTTAGCCTATTACAATTAGGGTTTGACCAATCCGCAAAAGGGGATTTGGTCAATTACAATGACCGACATGATCAATCCACAAAAGGGGATTGATCTAATCAATAATAAATATATTTTATCTTTATCCACAAAAGGGGATAAGAATATTCTTTGCAGTTACACAATATTTTAACAGATAGGACCTGAAAATCTTCATGTGTGGCATAATGACCAGAATTGCTCAAACCAAGCCCACTTTTCCATCGTCCAAGGTTTTAAGAATGTGAGAGCCACTGTCTGAGGGTGGTGCGTCATCGGATGACCCACTACTCTCCATCACACGTGCCAAAGTCCTACAATAAAGGCACAACATCCTGGGTACAAGCCTAGGACGTCCCTCAATAACCATGTCGGGGCCATCCAAAACAAGCCAAAGTATAAAACATGGTTAGCCAAAGTTCATAAGAAACATTAGTCCTTAAAACATACAAAGTAAGTTGCAACTTAAGATATAAGCCATGTAAGATAATTCACCTCAGTATCCCCTTCAAGCATCACACCAGCCTAGGACCCCATGTGAGTTACCTAGTTTAAGTATGGGAGGGTCTTCATCCAACCCTATTAGATGTCCCACCTAGATAGGAAATAAAATAACCCAGGTAGAGGGATAGGTCTCCAGAGTGACAAGGGAAAGTAAAAACCCACCAAGAGTAAGAGTGGAAATGATATGGTTTAGTGCTTACTTCATGGCTTATGGTGTTAATCCATCTCTATGAGTGCCTTGGTGGAGGGTGCACTTTCTCTTGAGTTACCCCATATTTGTGTGCCACCTTTTTTTTCCAAACCCCGTTTTTCCTTTGCCTAGTCCATGCTTTCATTAATATTTGCAAATTTGTTGGTCCCCTTTTGCACAAGGTTTCAGGCTATAGCATTACTTTTTTGGGACCGGAGCGAGCACTGAAAGAGTAAAGTTCAAGTTGGAATGGCTTTTGGTGGTCCTCCTTTGCTATGTTCACTATCTTTTCTAGCATCATTTTCTAATTCTTTTACAGTAGCTGTGAAACAACCTCTCGGCCCTCAGCCCCTCTTCTCATGAGAGAATGGACCATAGTCGAAGTTTAGGATATGTGAAAGGCTTTAAGATGGAAGGTGTTAAGTATGGTCGAGAGTGAAACATTACCCTTTGGAGGGCCCCCAGTATCACCCCTTTTCCCTCGGCGATGACATCACGGAACTAGGGCATAGAAGCTGACCACCAAGGTGAAACAAGGCAACTAACACAATTTCCCAAACCGATGATCCATTATCCAACTTCAACCAAAGATCCTCATCCACATGCCCGACAAATTAAGCATAACAATTTGCATAAAAGAAGGACTAACATACCTCATGGCGACAATAGCTTACCATCTCCCATACTCTGGGTTGCTTGAATGTGATGAGCCTTGGTTGATCTGTGTTGGGAAGCAAATAAGGGGGATTGTTGGGTTGCCATCTGTGGAGATGTTGATCATCATCATGATGGTGTAGATCATGTTCTCCATTGCAGGCCTCAATACATGATCTCCTCCAGTTACCCCTAGGCATGGGGGGGTAACAAGAAACAAACCCTCTATTTCACATTTCAAAGTTTTTGGATCTCGTGCATGGTCCCATGCTCCTAATGAAAGGTGAAATATATCAGGGTCTTCAAAACCTTGCTCTACTCTAGTTGGCTATAATGAAGCTTTTCAGGGATATCGCCTCTGTGATCCCACCACTCACCAGGTTGTCGAATATAGAGAGGCTACTTTTGATGAGGGTTGCTACTCACATTCCATGGGGATCTCTCCCATTACTTCTTTTAGAAGATTCTTGAGATCGTTCTAGACATGCTCCATGGATCATGCCTCTTCTCATCACTCTATATTCTAGAAGTCCTCTTATAGATGACTCTTCTTGTGTCTTATTGGACCCTTCTCCTTCATAGTAGGATGTTTCTCCTCTTCCTATTTCTACAAGTACTCCAACCGTATCTAGGCAAACCCCTATTGTTGCTAAGGACACTATTGACTCGTCCACCTTCCTATTGCAGATGTGTCTTCACCTATTCAGGATGCTCTTGTTAGTGGCTCATCCAGTGCTCACATTGCAAATGACAATGCTCTTATCAGTGGCTCATCTAGTCCTCATGTTGAAGATGTCAATGCTCTTGTCAATTCCACTCCATTATTCAATGATGATGATGATGACTTCCCATCTATACCAATTACTCTTCCCTTGTGTAGGCCAAGGCCTATGCCTAAGTGAGATATCTCCACCATTGATGATGCAGCTAAGTTTCTTTCTAGTCCTTTCAAGCATTATCAAGAGACTTTTCCACCTCCACCTCAAGCCCTTATTACTCAAGTCGCTAATATTCCTACAGAGTGCAAGGACCTTCCTCCCAAATCACTATGAAGCATGGTTTCTACTGTGATGATCCTGACAGATTCTTGAGCGAGCGATATGGAGTTTAGGGGGGGTGATGCCCTCATTCAGCATTAAGGGGGGAAGCAAATCTTGTGATTTAATGATTTCTCTCAGTGCCCCCTATTCAACTTAAGGCAGGTGTTAGAATTATGGGTGTAATCTTCACATGTTGCTACAACACACGCATATGTATCATTAATGTATTTGTAATCATGGAAAAATCTAGCCTTTGATCATTTATTATCATTTATTGTAATACTAAGGACTAGTCAAGGCCAATCTAGTCAAACTTGTACTCATAGGCTCATTAACCCCTCTTGGGAGTAGCACCCTCCTTGAGTTGTGTATAAATACACCACAACTCTCATTTGTAAATTATCATCCTGTGATCTTCTTGATCTCTTATACAAAATGTTTTATGCCTAAGAGCACCTATATCTTTGGCATTCACTTGTCATTGGTATTTTTCTCTTTTATAAGCACTTGTGCATCCCTTTGTGCAATGCACTTGTACTTAGGTATTTGTCCCTCTCTCTAACGTACTAGGGTTATCTCTCTCTAGCCGCTAGTGCACTTGTGACTAGGTTATTCTAAAATTTGGGTTTGTCTTCAATTCCATTTGATTCTCCTACTTTCACTTGTGAATCTTAATAGTAATCGTGGTTCTCCCTAAGCAAATATAAAAAGCGAATGTTAATTGCAATATAACTAAATGATGTTTGCAGTAAATAGAAGTTGAAGATGAAAACCCCACATGATTCTAGATGAATCGGAGCATTAAAGGGTAAGGTGATTTTATAAAAGGATTTGACTTTAGTAGATTGGTTGAAAATTTGAGTGTGAGACCAAGTATAGATCGAGATCAATAAATGCAAAATTGTGAAGTTCAAGGCCAACAAAGGAGCAAAATGAAAAAGGACATAAATAATTGATGTGTTATATTGTAGTGAACAACATAGATTCATTAGATTCAAAATAATTAGTAGAACACTAAGTTAGGCAGAAAATAGACTATGGTTGAGTTCAAAAGGAAAGGAAAAAGTCTTGTGGAAGAGTTGGTTGTAAGAAAGATTGATTTTGTAACGCTTGTATTATAATTTCTAAAGATTGAATAAAACAAAATCTTTGTATGTATTTCTTAGGCATTATGAAGTGAGCTTCCAATCTTATTTACAACCATCCTATACATTACATCTAAATGGTGTATTATGTTTCATTCACCTAGTTGATTCTATAATTTGTTCTTCTAATTATTTGTTTTGTGCATATTGCATTCTAACTTTTGTAAGAAGTAAAATAAGAAACAACAATATTGGGGAGGGACACCTTGCACCATGACCAAAGAGCCCCATCTATCTCCTTGCCCTTTTTGTTCATTCTCAATGATCTTAGCAAAGCGGGGGGTGACCAACACACCACGTTGGTCAAGCTATGAGGGAGAAGAGAGAGCAATGCCACAGTTGGTTAGAGAACCCTACAACATGACCATTGAATGAAAATCTCTCGACTCTTCCACCTACTATCTCAATGATTAGCAACCAAAGAATGATGATTGGAACCTAGGAGGTTGTTGTCCCAGATATGGCGCCACAAAATGAAAGATGAGAAGGGAAATCGAAAGATGAAGAGAACAATCCACTACCACATATGAGTTTGACACTCGTTGCAGCATGATATTTTGTTTTGATCTACTACGTGTCTCCATGTAACTTTATGGCAAATACTTTTGAACACTCAGTGTATGTTTTAACTTTTGGATTGCTAAGTTGCATAAGTGTTAGATTTCCAGGTTACTCCGAAAGTATTTACACCATGTTTGGGGGTGCTTCATGAGATTTGTGGTACATGGTGTATGTTCATCCCCTGGATGGTCTGAGATAGATTCTAGCATGATAGATGGTCCGTGATGGATATGCATAGTTGATATAGCTTGCCCAATGGATGCTTGACCTTAATTGATTGCAGGCTCGGTGTTCTTCCCTTGGGTGTTGGAGATCTCTTGGAATCTTGGCAGACACCCTTCAATGAGGCCTCGTGGAGGAACCACTTGTTTAGAGAGCGCCTTACAGGGGATGTGGAGCATTGTGCATCATGGATGTGCCACTTGTTTAGAGAGCACCCTGTTATCCCCTATCCTAGGGATAACTAAGGAGATCATGTCTCGAGGCCCATAGGTCCTAGACATGGAGTGTCGAGATCCGAATGACTTGAGCATGGCCCCGGAGGGCCCATCTTTTCTTCAGTGCAGCCCATCTATCAACAGCAGTAGCATCCATCCCACCAGCCTGATCCTGAAGTAGCAGTAAGTCTTGCTCAACGAGGTAATGAGTATGGGTATCATGGTATGTGTCACTCTGATTATTGAAGCACTTAAGTATGTTGCATTGAATTCTCCTTCATTTCATAACATTTGCTTGAAAATTATGCTCTTTAACTTGTTCATACTTGGGAGGGTGACATGATGCCCTAGTAAGTTGATCTCCCTTTAGGATGAGTTGCCACTGGGTGGGTCTATGAAAGGTCATCGTCCATTCCCTCCATACTTACCACTTTTCATCGTTATTCCTCTCATCTTCCCCCCCCACATTGGTTCGGGCATTGGGTTTTCCACACTAGGAAGGGTTGTACTCTGCCTTGTGGGAAGAAGGGGCTAAAGGCCTAGAGGGTAAAAGTAGCTAGCAAGAGTTAAAAGCCAAAATGAAACCTTTGAGATGATTCGCCCAGGGATTCCCGAAAAAGCAGTAAAAAGCTTCTTAGTAAGAAAAGGGAACCCATAAGATAAAATCAAAACTCAAGGTACTAGTTGGTGGATGGGAGGTCTAATCATGAGCCGGCCTATTAGGACCATGGGCATGTAGCAGTATGACACTACCATCTATCTGGTCACCAAACCAGGGTAGTGGCTCTTGGTGGCATAGCCAAGAGAAAGGGGGTCTCATCACGAGCCAGCCTTCTCATCTCCGTGAAATGCTTGTGAGTAACGTTGTCACCTCTGGTCACCAAGCCAGGATAGTGTCCCCCAGCTCTTCCCTTGAAGCAAGAAAGAAAAAGACCAAAAGCAATAAAGCTAAGAATAAAAGGCATTGAATGGGCTAGGAAACAATGGCATCCATGATAAGGTACAGCTCGCCCTCTACAAAGGCACCCACAGGTAAGATCTACATTTCCCTGTTATCACTGCACCCTGTGCCCAAACACTTCCCCCACGCCACTTCACACACACTTAAATGACCTAGATTGGTTCTCACCTGGGAAAGACCCCAAACTTAAGGAGGATTAGCCCAATAGGACATCCTGAGACCTTCTCCAAACCTGACTTGTTAAACTGCATAACGTCTTTGAGCATTTGTCTGGGTAAAGGGGGGTTTGATGCACATGTTCGGGTAATTTGATTATTGGATGTGATTGACATTGTTATGATCCCTGTGACTTATGAACCCATGGAGGGCGTACTTCTTGTTGTTGCAGGAACTTGCCCAGTGGACAAGTACATATGGGGGAATGATTAGCTCGGACCTCCATAGGGTTGAATGCCCACAGATGGATGTTGTGAGCCCAACCAGGGGCAGAGAGACACCAGAGGATTACACCAGGAAGAAAGAAGGACGTTGCCCCAAAGACACTCTAGCAGACCTAGACCCAAGGGGGTCTTGCCTTTCCACCTGGACGTTGACCCTTGAGATCCCATGACATCATCATTTTGACCCTAGACGTCATCCAGTCAAGGTTTGCATTTATGAGGGCAGTTGTGTGCTAGTTGGCACGTGTGGCAGCATTCAGTAACTTTGGAGGCCAAACGTTCTACATTTGAGGCCTAAACGTTCCACCCTAGGGGCCTAACGTCACCCTAGAAGGGCATGACATCACCCTTGGAGATGATATTAGGGTTTAATTAACTTCATTTATGTAAAAATTGGATTTTTGATGTAATTTGGCCATGTCATCCTTTTTATGGCCTAGTTTTAATTAAAGGTCATTGAAACTGTATAAATAGAGAGAAAAGACTCATTTTTTCATCATCGCTCATCACACAAGTAGTGTGGTCTGAAATTTGTGCCCTTTTTGGCGTTTATTGGCTGAAATTCTAGGCGCACTTTCTCTTGGAGGCTAAATTTTGCAACTTAGATCATTTCTTGCTAAAGTTACTTGGCATTCTAGGGTTTTATGGCTTGATTATTCTTGGTGAAGTAAGTAAATCTGCAATTCTTCATTTTATTTGAATGGTTTATGGTAAATTTGTTTATTCATGTTAAAGATTATGAAATTGCTTGCTTGACAAACCCTAGGAGTAAAGGACTTAACTTGCTACTTCTTTACTCTTCATTTGCTAGACTTTGCTAAGGAGACCTTGACCTAGGTGAACCTCTAGAGCCCTAAAATATTAGCACGTTAGTGGTTATTACCTAGTCAATTGTTGCTTCTAATATCTTTTAATAGTCTAAGGGAGGAAGGTTTGCTAGAGCCTAAAATTGCTTACACTTTAGCAAATTCATCTTTAGGGTTTGGATGTTTGAGGCCTTGAAGAGCCCACAGTGCCACACCTCTTCCATCCATCCCTTCTCCTTAGGCAAGTACAATCATTGTGTCATTTCTTCCAAGAGAAAACCGTCATCTATAGACTCCATTACCCTATAAAGACACTAGTTTACCCACTATAGTGATTTATTGATCAAAACAACTCTCAAACTATCTTCCTTGAAACCTTTACTAACTTCTACGAACCTTAAACTAGACTAATTCATTGACTAACTTGCTGCTGTTGCAAAAGATTGCTACATCCATCTAACAGCAGCAAATTTATCTCAAAAGTGACATTAAAAGCTGATTAGACATTGCCAAATTTGCTTCTAACAAGTAGTTATCATTCTGTCAACTTAAAGCTATATTTTCTTGTCATTTTCAAGCATTTTTAAGACATAATTATTGTGGTTGTTACAAAGCATTCATTGTTGTTGTAAATAATTACATTGCTGCAGTTTTATATCAGCTTACTTATTTTTCAGAGGTTCATGGTCTTATGAAGCATTAACATCATATGGTACTTGGAAATTGCACTCTTTTTCTATTTGTTGTCTTGTTCTAGGCAGGTACACCTTATTTACCCTTTTGCTTCATTTCTATAAGACACAACGAAAATTTAACTTGAGTGACCTGTGAGAGGGGGGGGGGGGACTTTCTTGTACCTTTTACCTTAGCCTTCTCAAACCCTCAGGTCACTGGGGACGTCTCCCCTGGGGTATTGTAACATACTCCTAAATAGAAAGGGGTTTCCTATTAAGGTGACAGTGATAGGTCACTTCCTGTTACGCCAATCTTGCATCCACTTGCCTTGGGCTTTGGGCAAGTATAGATTGTGCGATAACACACCCTATAGGGGATGTGGATCATTGTGCATCATGAAGAAGGGCTTCAAGCCTTGGTTGACATGTGGCAACTTGGTTTCTTGTTGAAGGATTGGAAATGGCTCAGGGAGGCCTAGGGCGTTAACAGTGTTCTTGCAAGCAGTAGCTGACCTAATGGAGTACAATGCTTTAGAGAAGATGGAGTCTGTGGAGACTCATGATGAAGTGGTGTGGACTTGCCTTGTGTAGCTCCATCACCTTGGAGTCACTATTGTGCATAACATGACACATGTACTCTAGAGTGGACGTCTCACTTGTGTGGCCTACAAGAGCTCATGTAGGTTGCTTGTAAGGGCTTGGGCCCACATAGTATTATTGGCCACCCTTACCTCTCTCATATTAATAGAGGAAGGAGAGAGTCTTTCCATAATATATTCATTCACTCACTGTTAACTGGTATTCACCCTTGTGATGAGATGTGACTAAGAGAAGAGAGTGTACTCTCTCTCTCTCTCTCTCTCTCTCTCTCTCTCTTGAGCCACTAGGGTTTCTTAGTCTTGGAATTTCTTGGAGCATCTTTAGGGTCTATCACTAGGAGATTGGAAATTAGGGTTTTGAGAGAAAACTCTAGGGTGGATTTGTGAAGAAGAAGAGAAGAGGAGGCCTCGCCTTGGAGGTTGTGTTGGAGATAATCTTGCATTTGAATCTTCTTGGTTGAGCTAAGGTTTGACGATTTACCCTAGCTAGGGTTTTTTGGATAGTTGGTGTTTTTGTACTAGCCTTGAGAGAAGACTATGATATGTACTTCTACTTCATCTTGAGCTTATATTTGAAGTTTCCAGCTGTCCACATCTTGTGTCATTTTCAGATTTGAATTCCAGCTATATATATTTTTTATGCTTTGTTATTTATCGTCATTTATGTCTTGTTGATTGGACATAAGCAAAAGGGCAAATTGTTAAGTAATTTGACATCTAAGGAAGAATATAAGGGGTTGATTTTACTGATGTTATACTGCTGTAATTACTGCTGCAAAAGTGCATTTTCAGATCTAATTATTGGCTGATAAGTTGCCCTAGAAGGGGATGAAACTTCTCTCTTTGTTTGGTGTATTTTCTCCTTAAATTGCCAGGAAGTTTGAGGATGTTTGAAGTGAATTATTGTGTGATTTCTGCTGCTGTTTTATACTCTAATTTACAACGATCCTAAAGGCTGAAAATTTTAGGTCTAAGATCCGGGAAACCTTCTAAGAAAAAGGTGAAATTTCAGTTTTGCATTAATTGCCCAAGTACATGAAATTTCCACACTAAGTTTGATGGTCAGGGGCAATTTTACTAGTTAGAGTGGCATTTAAGCCATTTTATTGATGCTTGTGTTGGCTAGCCTTGTGGCCGCTTTTTTTTAAATGATGCCCTGTCTGTACATATCTGCCAACTTCAATAGTTTAAGAAAGCATTTTTTCAAAACAACGAAGATCATAAGCCAAGAAATGCTTTGAGATTTCTGGTTAGTAGTTAATCATATTAACTTGAACCTAACATTAATTGATTTATTAATGTTGGTCGAAAAGATGAATTGGGTCAGTCAGTAGGTGATGGGATTGCAAATTGCATGTGTTACTGGGTAGGCACTTGCCCTCATAAAGCCATTAATAAATTCCCATGTGATTTTTATGGCGTTTGATATTCTTAACTATGGTTTGACTATGAACCATAGTTAAGCCGAGTTGTGCCCAAGGAAGCATAGCTAAATTGTGATGTGGCCCAGGAACCCGTCTTAATTCATGATGAGGACAATGAAGGGCAAATTACCTCAGAAGCCATGGTTAGGCCATATTGAAGGCCAACTTTACTGAGAAAGCCCATGAGAAGTACAAGGAGAGGTTGGCAAATTGGCACACAAGTAAGATCAAAATGTAATCAAAGAAAGCGTAATACTATAATGCAGAGCACGATATGCAGTTTTCATATTTCTGTAAAAGCGTAGAAAGAAATATTACCCATTGCACCAACTGTGGTCTGCCATGAGAGCTCTGAGGAGATGGGTTCAGCCACTGACACTGCTTCATTCACTGTTAAAGCTCTGGCTGTGGACACTTTTCTGGTTGGTGGGCATTTGCCTAACAAAGACTTATCCCTGGAACTTGAACGATTTTTTGTACTGTTTTTGAAATCAATGACAGAAATCAGAGAGCTCGAGATTTTATGTTCCATCTTCGCCTCCCATTCGAAATTGTGAAACACGTTACCTTCATTTCATTGCTGAAGTGCACTGTGCTGTAATGTTCTCTACCACAAAATTTCATTCAATTTATAGTTGCTAGCCAGAGCAATAAAATGTGGTCTATACTTGGCCGTGTATATATATATATATATATATATATATAAAATGTGGTCTATACTTAGCCGTGTATATATATATATATAATGTGGTCTTTACTTGGTCTATATATATATTCAATACAATACCCTTTTTTAACTGATTTATACATATTCAATACAATACCCTTTTTTAACTGATTTATACATATTCAATACAATACCCTTTTTTAACTGATTTATACATATTCAATACAATACAATATATATATATATATATAATGTGGTATATACCTGGTCTATATATATATATTCAATACAGTACCCTTTTTTAACTGATTTATACATATTCAATACAATACAATTTCGAATGTTGATTTCGCATTGGCCAGAAACTCAAGTATCAATTTGACCTTCCGGATATTTCTATTAAACACTTTCTACATTGGCCAATGCCCATATTATTGATTTTGAGGTTGTGATTTAATAATTTACGGCAGTTGATGTAATATTTACATCCATGTGACCTTGCCCATATTAATGATTTTGAAGTTTTGATTTATTAATTTATTTCACTTGGTGTAAAGTTTAAATCCAATGTGTCAACCTAGGCAACCTAGACAATWGTAATTTGTTAAAAGTTTTGGGTTTTCATTGTGGAGACTTATGTTCAAATCCATAGATATACTATGACAAAATGTAATTTATATCATGTGAATATGTCAATGGAGTCCATAACTCCCCACATATTAACAAAACATATTAACAAACTCCCCACATATTAACAAAAAGAGCTTACGTTAGTAAAAAAAAAAAAAATCTAATATAAATTGAAATTGAATATTGAGTCAAGGACTTCTTAAGAATGGTTTTTGAGTTTATTTATATTAACTACCACTACCTCCTCTCATATATGAGATGTAGCGTTTTCATTATTTTAGATGTTGAATTCTTAAATGTCGTTTGAAATATCTTTAGAACGCCAAGTACATTTCATATAGAAGAAATCAACTAACAAATATTGACCACGGCAATCATTGTCACAACTTGTGTTTGTGCCATTGTTAGCCAACATGAATAACTCCAACAACGATGGAATATTATGTTCTCTAGCCAATCAATGGCGCTCGATTAGGATTTCAAATCTTAAAGCCTACTCTCATGGTTTTGTCTTGACTCTAAGCTTCTCTAAAAGTTTGTTTGGATCGACCTTTTATTGGACAATTAGATTAAAAAGCTTTGTCTTCATTAGCTACAATGGGTAAGAAGGATAAACCCTCTCCTTGGTTTTTGAATCCTCATTCTTTGAAAGATGCAATCCAAAACAAATTTTCTCCCCCTTCAGAAAGGAAGACACTACAAACTTTTTGTGGCAGTGAAAGCAAAAAACAACCTCGTATTACGAATTCCTCTGTAGTTCATTATCATCCACGACTACATAAAAAAGGCTTTGATATGTAGATTCATCAGTGGTCGTCATCTACAACTCTCATCGAATGGATCAACTCCAATTGGATCTTTCAAAAGATGAAGTGGCATTAAATGGTGAGGAGTTTAAAAAGGCAACCACCTTACTTTCTAGTCTATATTTCTCCATGATGTATTGGTTGACAAGGAAAAAAATGATCCCTTTGTTTACTTGCTTCTTCACCTCTGGGCAAAGGTTAAGATGGAAGTCAAAACTAATGTGGAGAACTTGCACATAAGCAACGTGTTTCAAGTAGATGCCTTGGAATGAGGAATGTAATTGCTGGAATTATGAGTTCTAATCTTCAATAATGGCTACAACACACTCATGTGTATCATTATTGTATTTATAATCATGGCTAAGACCATCCTTTGATAAGTTATTATCATTTATTGCAATACTTGGGAGTGGTTATGGCCAACTTAGGCAAACTTCTATGTGTAGGCTCATTAACCCCTCTTGGGGGTGGTGCCCCACTTGAGTTGTGTATAAATACACCACAACTCTCATTTGTACA
Organism: Picea engelmannii; assembly: GCA_009831015.1. Classification (NCBI taxonomy): domain Eukaryota; kingdom Viridiplantae; phylum Streptophyta; class Pinopsida; order Pinales; family Pinaceae; genus Picea; species Picea engelmannii. Next base: position 259,402 of record ML783472.1, on the reverse strand, counting down.
TTATCATCTTATGATCTTCTTGATCTCTCTTATAAAATGTTTTATGCCTAAGGGCACCTCTACCTCTAGAGTTACTCGTGATTGGAATTTATTTATTTTATGAGCACTTGTACATCTCTTATGTATAGCACTTATGCTTGGGTGTTTTTCTCTCTCTATAGCATACTAGGGTTCTTTCTCTCTAACACACTTGTGACTAGGTTACTACAAAAATTGGGTTTGTCTTTGGTTCCATTTTGTTCTCCTACTTTCACCTATGAATCTTAACATGGTATCAGAAAAGGTGTGAACTTTACTCTGTCAATTCTATAGTTGATCCAAAAACTATTGGCTCGTGAGATCACTCAAGTTCTCTTATGACTGTAGAACTAGGGTTTTCTTGGATCATCTCCTTTTTGGGCTTTTTCTAGGGTTTCTATAAGTTTAAACCCTCTCTAAGGCAAGGCCTCCCTTCTAGGGTTTACTTAGGTAATCCTAAGGTATTTACACTCTTCTTCAAGGTTAGTGCCTCCTTTCCTAAGGTTACCTAGGGTTTTTACCCTTTTGTACTATAAAGGAAAAACACATAAGGCTTATTTCTTTTATATGTAGGCTTCTTCTTGTTGTTGTTAAACCTGATGGATTCAACGTGGATGGTTCCCTAGTTTAATGGGGTTAATTATCATACTTGGGCAATTCAAAATGACTACCCTTCAAAGCAAAGGTTTATGGATGTGTTTGGTGAAACCCCTTCCTATTGATGACAATGGAAGCTATGATCTCGTATGTTTGAAGAGGACAAAACTCTTAGGTTGATCACGCTATATTTCAAGCGAGATGTTATTCATCATACCAAGGACAATAAAGGTGCAAATTTTTTTTAAGATACTTTCAAGAGTCTCTTTGGAACTCTCAATACCACTCAAGTCATGTGATCTGGATTGGATCATTATATTGTTTGACATCTATCTAGATCCTTTTAGAGTGGAAAAAATAGAGGAATCAACTTGTAGGGTCATTTTAGTGGCAGGTCTCAGTTTGGAAAATTGGGGTCTGGAACCTTCCGAGGCCATTTTGAGGCATCAAACAACAATTTTTGGGGTTAACACTTTCCCAACATAGCTTGGACCCTATGAAGTTATTCTACACATCGATACCTTTCCAACGGTGCAAAAATCATGTCAATTAGAGTTCGTATGTTGACCTATCATGTTGACCACCATGCTACAAGAGGATGTCACGTCATCCCTCGTTACTCATGCATATGGGGCTAGCCACGTATGTAATTTCAAGAAGATTCTAGAAGGTCCAAAACCCTATCACAATTGAGGGTTGAGGAAGTCAAAAACCTACCCATAAATGGCTATCGAGCTATGTTAAATACCAGGCCACTAGGAGGAGAAGGGGTTCCATTCTTTTGCATTGTATCTTGTTCCATAGTCGAGCATAACATTTGAGAGTGGTATTCTATGAGTATAACATATGAGGAGAGATTCTATAGCAGCCATACAGGCCACAGGTCAAAGGCAACTCCATGAAGAGTGCCTCTTTCTTTGTACTTGCATCATTTCTATACTAGAGAAAAGAGAGCAGAGTGGCCTCACCTTCTAACTGGGTTTTCTCCCATACTGGGTTTCCCAAGTCACATCTTGTGTTTATTTTTGGATGGTGTGATTGTATTTTAGTGTTCTTTATTTTCTGCATTTTATCTATTTCATGCATAAGCAAAAAATTAGTAACAAAATATTCTAGAGATCTAAAGGAAAATTAACCTTAATAGTAAATATTTCAGTATTTTATTAGATTTGTTGTGACGAACTATTCCAGTGGAATATCCACGACAGTTTATATATCATCAACCTACTTGAAACCAAACTTTCAAATGTCAATATGGGTGAATTCAACATTGTTAACAAGTATATTGCAAGGTTTAAAAACTTGGAGTTTGGTGTTGTAACATCAAGAGGAAATGCAAAATCAAATTTGAAATATGTATGTATTGTTGGGTATGTGTTATATTATTTGCATGTGTGTGTGTGGGAATGTCAGATTCGATAACTGCATCTGACGATCCCAACTTCCTTCGCTCTTTGTGTCGTGTGTGTTGGGTGCTTTCTTGGGGGGTCCCAGGTTTGGCCCCCCTAGTTATGCACAACGTTCGGCTCTGGGCGGTAGCCTGGAGCCAATGGGGTTTGGGGTAGTGCCCCGAATTTATTTTTTTTGGGCGGTTTTTGCTATTTTAGCAGATATTTCTATTTTTAGTGGTTTTCTAAATTAATCATGGATTAAGGGATCAGGGTTTTGGTAGCTATGAAATACCTAAAATATTGTATATATTGTATTGTGAATGGTGAGATTAATACAATGAAGAGTTGAAAGGTGCGGCACCAAGGAAGGTTGGTTTTCTCCCAATTAAGGGTTTCCAGTGTAAATCTTTGTGTACTGTCTGTATGAGCCATTGATTAATTTTTGTTTTTCTTAAGAATATGTATGCATTGCTTTACTTCACAGGTTTAAAACTTACATGTTGTATCATAGCTCGTTTTTGGCTTCATGGGGACGCCTTTGTTGCTGAGAGTTTGGCTCATTCTTGATAGATCAAGTTTATCTTGGGTCTGTGATAAACCTGAGTTCAGTGGGAGATTTTGCAGTGGTGATTTGAGTGTAGAAAATGAATGACGAGCTCTTCTAGAATCGAGATAGAGAAGTTCAATGGTAAAAATTTTGAACTATGGAAGCTCAAGATGGAGGACCTTCTTGTAGACAAATAACAATGAATCGATGTGGATCATGGTACACATCCTACCGGTATGCAGTCTACTGGCACATAGTCTAATGGTACACAACCTACTAGTACACAAACTACTAGTACACAACCTATTGGTATGTCGAAGGAAGATTGGGAGAAGTTGGATAGAAGAGCAGGGAGTATTATTCGACTCTGTCTGACAGATTCGGTGTTGTTGAATGTCTCGAAAAAATATACAGCCAATGAACTATGGGATAAGTTATGGAATTTGTATCAATCAAAGTCCCTGGTAAACCAGTTGTTTCTTCAAAATAAGTTGTATCATCTTAGGATGGAAGATGGAGATTCTGTGACAGAACATCTTAATGCCTTCAATACTCTAGTAAGTCAACTTGTCTCTGTTAATATTATGATTGCAGAAGAAGATAAGTGTATTACTTTGTTATGTTCTTTGCCAGACTCTTGGGATAATCTGGTTGTAGCAATTGGTAATACCACTCAATCTACATTGAAGTGTGAGGATGTAGTTGTATCCTTGTTTTCTGAAGAGATGAGGCAGAAAAGCATGGATGGTCAGAGCACAAATGCTTTATTTGTAAGAGGTCATACCCAAGACAGGAATCCTCGTAAGTCTTCGTGGGGGAGATCTAAATCTACATGTAGATCTAAGTCTCCAAGAAAATCTTTGAGGAAATGTTGGAAGTGTGGTAAAACATGGCATTATAAGAAAGATTGCAAGTCTAAGAAGGTTGATAAACCAAAGGGATCTGATAATACCTCTTCCATAGAGGAGAAAACCTCCACTGAAGAAGGAGGTGATGTTTACCTGACATCTACAGGTACACATGCAGACCATGGTGTGTGATTGATCGAATCAGGTGCATCATATCATATGACTCCTCACAAGGAGTGGTTCTGTGAATATGAAAAAAACGATGGTGGTGATGTATTCCTAGGAGATGACTCGACAACCAAAATCATGGGACGTGGAAGGGTTAAGTTGTTGCTAAAAGATGGAAGGATTAGAACTCTCTATGGGGTTCTACACATTCCAAAACTATCCAGGAACCTAATATTTATAAGCAAATTGGATGATGCAGGTGTGGATATTGTATTGGGAAAGGGCACTTGCAAGATGGTACGAGGAGAAATGGTGTTGATGAGGGGAGTTCGGTGTGGAACTCTGTACAAGTTGTTGGGAAGCACTTATACTAATGGGTGTAACAGTTTTGTTGTCCATGAGCAGAGAAATAAAGAAGACAAGACCAATAGTGTCCCTGGAAATAAGACCATGTTGTGGGATCAAAGACTGGGGCATATTGGAGAAAAGGGCCTTTGAACACTACACGACAAAGGTATGATTGAAGGTATGTCTAATTGCACTCTGGATTTTGATTTTTATGAACATTACATATATGGTAAATAGAATCAAGTAAGATTCCCATCCGGTGCTACAAGAGCAAAGGGGATCTTAGAGTTGATACACAGTGATGTGTTTGGAACTGTGTTTATTCCGTCACTAGGTAAATCTGTGTATTATGTTTCATTCATAGATGATTTCTCAAGGAACACATGGATTTATTTTCTTAGAAAGAAATCTAAGATATTTGATAAATTTAAAGAGTTTAAGGCTTTGGTAAAAAATCAGACAAAGAAGAAAATAAAGGTATTGAGGACAGATAATGGTGGAGAATTTTGCGGAAATGAATTCAAAGAATTATGTAAGTAGTGTGTTATAGCAAGGCAGAAGACTACTCCATACACACCTCAACATAATGGAGTTGTAGAAAGGATGAACATGACACTAATGGAAAAAGCAAGGAGCATTCTTAGTGGTGTCGAGTTAGGACAAGAATTCTGGGTAGAGGCAGTGGGTACAACATGTTACCTGATTAATCGATCACCCTCATCAGTGTTGGATGATAAGACTCCACACGAGGTATGGACTGGTAAGAAACCCTCTCTTGAAAATCTCAGAGTGTTTGGTTGTGATGCTTATGTACATGTTCCAAAGGAAAATAGGAATAAGCTGGATAATAAAGCTGAAAATTGTATCTTTATTGGTTATAAATATGGTGTGAAAGGTTACAAGCTTTGGAACCCAGAAACTAAGAAGATTGTTTACAATCGGGTTTTTTTTTTTAGAGAGGTGAAAGATGGTCCCAAACAAGAATTCCTACCAAGGAAAGAAGAACCCGAGAAAATAGAGTTTGAGTTGGATGATGCAAAATCGGAATCAATTGAAGAAGATGAAGTAGAAGAAGAAGAACCTCATACCCCAATATTGAGGAGATCAATGAGGGGAAGAAGGCAACTAGAAAGGTATAGTCCACCTGATTTTTGTTCTAATTTTGATTTGTTTATTACTGATGATGATCCCAGAACTGTCAGGGAAGCAGTGAATTCAGAGGATAGTAAACTCTAGAAGAAGGCCATGGTTGAAGAAATGGATGCCTTGGATAAAAATGAGGCATGGGATCTAGTTGAGTTGCCAGCTGGAAGAAAATATGTTGGCAACAAATGGTTGTTTAAGAAGAAGTTTAACATAGAAAGAAAAGTGGAGAAATATAAAGCTCAATTAGTAGCAAAAGGTTATTCCCAGGTAGATGGAATTGAATTTGGTGAGATTTTTTCTCTTGTTGCCAAGTTAACTTTTATTAGATTTCTTTTATCTAATGTTGTTGTTTTTTATCTTGAAGTGGAACAGATGGATGTGAAGACAACATTCCTACATGAGGATCTACAAGAAGAAATCTACATGAAGCAGCCAAGAAGCTTTGTAGTGAAGGGAAATAAAGAGCTAGTGTGTAAGCTAAAGAAGTCACTATGTGGTCTGAAGAAATCACCTAGGATGTGGTACCAAAAGTTTGACACATACATCCTTGGATTGGGATTTGTGAGAAGCAGGGTTGATCACTGTGTATATTCCAAGTAGGTTGGTAATCACTTTATTTATGTAGTGTTGTATGTTGATGACATTTTGTTGGTAAGAAATAACATGGATATTATCAAGGAGGTGAAATCACAGTTATCCTCCAAATTTAACATGAAAGATCTCAGTGCTGCTAACTTCATTCTGGGAATGGAGATTAAAAGAGATCGTGCAAACAAGAAACTCTGGTTGAATCAGAGAAATATGTTGAGATGATATTGCAGAGGTTTAATATGCATGGAAGTAAACCGGTCAAGGTTCCTATTCTTATAGGTGTAAAGTTATCTGCAAATCAGTGTCCCAAGACACGGGAAGAAGAAGAGGACATGTCCCATGTTCCGCATGTCAGTGCAGTTGGCAGTTTGATGTATGCAATGGTCTATACTAGACTGGACATTGCACATGTTGTGGTATTTTTGAGCAGGTATATGTCAAAACCAAGGAAGGAGCATTGGACAACGGTAACGAGGGTTTTCAGGTATTTGCGTGGCACTACCAGTTATGGATTGTGCTACCAAGGAAGACCAGGATTGGATAGAGTGTTGGACATACATGGGTTTGTTGATGCAAACTGGGCTGGAGATCTGGATCGTAGAAGATCTACAAGTGGGTATGTGTTTAACCTATTTGGAGGAGCAATCAATTAGATGAGAAAAAGACTTGTTGTAGTCGCGCACTCTCAACTACAGAAGTTGAATACATGGAATCCACTCATGCAAGCAAGGAAATAGTATGGTTATAGAGATTGTGTTCGGGTATTGGGTTGGTACAATAAGCAGTGAGATTAGATTGTGATAGTCAGAGTGCAATCTTCCTGGAAAATAACCATGTTATTGGATAAATCGATATATGTGGACACTAACTGATCTCCCTAGACCCACCTAGATCTAGAACAAAGCACACAAGAACATGACGCTTTCCTTAAGTTTTAAATATCGAATTTACTAACTAAAGATAGATTGGTGACATACCATTTAAATGTCGCTTCCTCTCGCCATCACCATCCTAGCTCCGTTCTAACGCTCATACAACAATGAACCTACAAAAGAACACAACCAACCAAAGTGATAGTAATAACATGAACTCAATATAAACCTATGTATGTGATCAAGGAATCATACAATAAAACACAACAAGCTTTATAGGAAAGAATCATATTACTATATCATATTAAATGTGAAAGAGAGATTACAACCATGGCCTTGGTGTCATAAGGTCCCTTCCAACTGTCCTTCGTTCCCCACACACTTCCACTCCAAGAATTCTAAAAGCATAAATCTGATAATATTCACAATCTATCTTGACAAAGGCAAAACTCAAAGACACTCCAACCAAGCTAATAATTCCAAGCCAAATCCAACTTATCCCTTCTCCATGAGAGCTCCTCTCCTTTTATAAGCTGGAGAGGATAAGGTGAGGAGG
>ML783472.1:239033-252220 GCA_009831015.1 Picea engelmannii | reverse complement strand
ATAATATTCACAATCTATCTTGACAAAGGCAAAACTCAAAGACACTCCAACCAAGCTAATAATTCCAAGCCAAATCCAACTTATCCCTTCTCCATGAGAGCTCCTCTCCTTTTATAAGCTGGAGAGGATAAGGTGAGGAGGTTAGGATGATCCCACTAAATCATGAAAGCGAGTAAGATCCAAACCATTTGGATGCCACCTCACCATGGAAGTTTCTCTTTCTAGAAGCATCGAGAAGATGCTTGTTTTTCCCACGTATGAGCATTCTCGCACCCTGCTTATAGAGCAACCTGCAAACCTCTCGCAACCCAACTATGGTGAAACCTGCGAGAATCAGGCATTCTCGCACCCTGCCTATATAGCAACCTGGGAACATCCTCTTTAATAGGGTTTTTACAAAGGAGAATGCAACTTCTTTTCTCAGGAAAAGTTCTTCTCTCTTCTTTCTTCAGGAACTCAGGCCACTGACCCCTCTGAAGGCAACAGATAGGTTTACATCATTAAATATCATAGGGATGATGAAAATAATGTGTAACAGAGAGCCCCCCAAAGTATGAAGTTAGAACATAGTGATAGCTGAAATACTTTGTCGAGTGTGTGTAGGGAACAAGGAACTGTCGGTCGAAAACCTACCAACAAACAAGGAAATACAGTACAATAATATATCATCACTAAGGTAGGCATTCCCATACTCATAATACAAATGACTTAGAGCATAAATGTCGACATGCAAAGATCCATGTCAAGTAAGACAGGCCATGGCCACCAAACATACACTGTGGATCCATGCCAATATGACTCAAATCTGAACATAGCCACCAAAAATACACCGTGGATCTATGTGTTAAAGACTCAAATTTGAACATAGCCACTAGACATACAATGTGGATCTATGCAACAATACAAACTGAATATACTCCAATGCAACCTGAATATATCAGAAAAGATCCAGGGTCTTCATCTCCACCACTCTATATTATGAATCTAACCATGTGAATACATGTGCTGAAGTCAAACATGGTAGAAACCACTTGATTACTGGTCAATGATGAGAACCATTAACAAGTGCGAGGGAAATCACCATTAATGTCAATGACTCCCAAGGTACTCTAGTGCAATCCAAGGAATGTGAGTTAATGAGTTGAAGTCGAACACTCGGCGGAATCTCCCGATCAGGGGTCAATAATGAAAACCCATTGTCAAAAGCGAGGAAACTTGCCATTGAGGCATGCAAGTTCCAAGGTACCAATTAGTTTCTAAGTCTAATTCATGGATAATGAGTTGAAGTCGACAGGAAAAGACTCGTTACAGGAGGGACTTAATGTATCCCTCGTCAATGAACCGAAACGAGTAAAATGATTTGATGTAGATCAGAGTAACATGTAACTTAGGATTAACTCAGGGATGGCCGACACAATAGAAGGCTTAAGGACTGCATAAATGGCCGACGCAATAGAAGGCTTTCCAGGTTTAACTTATCTTTGAACATATTCACGACACAACAACTGTCTTTGAAATACTGACTCAACAACAGGGATCAAGAGACAAGCGGGTTTTCCAACCTAGACACAAAGCGAGTGAAAGGGTGTCATGTTCAAAAGTGACTCTTCCATGGAATACACGTTTAGACACATCTCTTTCCCAAATTTTCCCCCACCATTTCTGGCGAGTACCTCTTTATTTTTACACAAGCTTGAGGAGGATAACATATGCTTGAAATATAAGCTCATCCTTCGGACGAGTCCCTCGGAGTATGTTTAACGAACCCTAGGAAGGAGTGGTTCGGTCCCACATGGGCCTTTCAATGTTTGTTTTATGAGTTCAAAGAAAGAAAACTCAGGGGTTTTTCATGTTTATAGAGTCTAAAAAACACTTAAAGAGAACTCTCTCAGTTCCTTTTTCGTAAAGTAGTCTGATGGGACCAAAAAAGAGATAAACTACCGCTCACCAGACGTTTTCTTCAAATACTTTAACAAGCGTGAAAAGAATAAGGTCGCTCGACAATCTTTTCATGTTTAGAGAGTCTGAAAAGAGCTTAAAGGGAACTCCAGGGGGTTCATTTTTCGTATAACCTTTATGAGTCCAAAAAAGTGATAAAAGTATGCTCGGTTACATTCTCTCGTATTTACGAGCACGAGAAAGAACAAATACTAAGCTCAGTAACTTATTCTCATGTATTTACAAGCATGAGAAAGAACAAAGACTAAGCTCGGGATTGTTTTCATTTTTACGCAAGCTTTAAAAACAAAACAAAACTATGCTTGGGATAGATTTTAATTTTTACACAAGCTTAAAAACTAAACAAAACTATGCTTGGACCTRGTTTCATTTTTACACAAGCTTGAACCAGAGGAAATTATGCTTGAGGTAGGTGGTTTCATTTTTACACAATCTTGAACAATAAAAAACTATGCTTGTGACTTCCCAACGCATAACACATGTAATGGTTGATACTTAGCCCCCAGCTTAAGAAACTAGAAGTTTTAACTTCAACATGAAGTCTAGAGGATGTAAGCAATGCCCCTCAAGCTTCTTTTCGTCCAACTGCAAAGGTGGATGAAATGAAGTTTCAAACAGTAGATGAAGGATTTGACTCAACAAAGAGGGGGAAGTTGTTTCATTTTTAACGATCTTGACACAGGATTAGAACTATGCTCGAGACTCTAGGTATAATCCCCAGACCTCTGTTTCATTTTTTAATGAGCTTGACACAGAAACAAGAACTATGCTTGTAACCTCTGTTTCATTTTTTAACGAGGTTGCTACAGAGACGTAAAAACTATCCTCAAAACTCTCTTCTTGATCATGGATTCCAAGAGGACAATGCTCCGGAAGGACACCATGTCAAGGGACAAAACTCGGTCATAGATTCCAAGAGATCTTCATTAGACAAAAGGAAAACACTCTGGAAGGAACACATGTCGAGGGTTGCAACAGGGGTAAGAATATTAGGCTCTAACAACCCTATCGAAGAGATCACCATGTCAACTACTGGATCTAAGTCATCAGAAGTTGAAGCCATGGGCAACAATTCCACATAATTGACCTGTGGTGGGGCCGATACCGTCTGCATATAAGAACCATTTAGGGAGGAAAACCAGTCGGGGTCAATGAATGAAAGTTGATCAATAGTCACAACTTGTCCATCGTGAGGGAAAGATATCACACGAAAAAGAGTTGACACAATAGCTTTCATGGCATAGACATAATCTCACCCAAGGAGTAAAGAGAAATCCAAGGAGTCTTGGATTACGATGATGTCAATAAAGACAGTTTTCCCTCCCAATGTTACAGGAAACTGAGGAAGGGTCCCTAAAGGTTGACTAGTTCTTCTGTTAAAAGCTAACAGATTTTGTGTAACCGACGCAAGTGGAGGACAACCCAAAGCTTGCCAAGCAAAAGAGGACAAAATACTAACGGATGCACCTTCATCTACCAGTGTCTGAGGAACGTCTTGACCACAAACCTGTACTGTAATCTGGAAAGGAATGTGAGAGGGAAGAAAAGGTCCAGTTAGCACACCCCAATCAAAATGGATGGCCTCATAACTTGGAGGGGGTTCCACGGGAGAAGGAGGAATAGCCCTCGGCATGGTAGATTCTGTATCAACGAGAAAAACATGGGCATTATCGGGTTTACTCTCTAGCGGGAGAGTAGGATCGACCGATGATGAGATCAGATCGACCACTTGGGTTTCATTCTCCAAGGGGAGAATGGGGATGACAGGTGGAAACAGATCAACCACTTGGGTGACACTCTCTAACGGGAGAGTGGGATCGACCGAGGATGGGATCGGATCGTCCACTTTAGTTTTGCTCTCTGAGGGGAGAGCGAGATTGACCAAGGATGGTATCGGATCAACCACTTTGTCAACTGGTTCAACTAAGGACTGTTAATTTTTATGCCATTATTATAGTTCTTTGCATTTCAATAGATAAGAGCATAATAAGAACAAGATCACTGAGAAATACACATTCACAAGAGACACAACATTTATCCTCGGAAACCCTCTAGGGGAAGAAAACCCAGAAAAAAATTCCTTATCATAAATAGCTTATACAATGTTCAAGAGATAACTCAAACCAATACAAAAAGTCCTCCCCAAGAGATGCACCACTCTTCTTCTCCTCTCTCTGGTAATTGCAGCTTGCCTCATAAGAGAAATGAGTAAGTGAGTTGTATGTTAGAAGTGAGGCGCTAGCCTCCTATATATACAAAACTGGCACGTGTGAAAGGGCACCACTGGCAGGGTTGGCCTCTCACTCTGGGTGGGTAAACCCACCTTTAATTAATTATGGGTCTTCCATAATAACTGTTGGGGCCGACTTCTTATTTTGCCCTTTATAATTGTCTGATGACCAATCCGCAAAAGGGGATTTGGTCCTTATACAATTACTGACATGATTAATCTACAATGGGGATTAATCCAATAACAATAATAATAATAATGACATGATTAATCCACAATGGGGATTTAATCCAATGAATAAAGTATCAATAATAATAAGAATTCTCTTCGTAGTTACATTATTTCAACAAGGACGTGACCAGATTGACGACATGATCAATTGGATTGACCAGTGAAGGGACCAGAGTGATCATTCCATCAACTATAGGGGGGTTGAGAGAAAACTTACGGTAAGCAGATGGAAGTTGAGGTTGTGAAACAATCATGTCTTTCAGTAATTTCGAGGCTTCGTCCATACGAGGGCAAAGGTGAGTGAGATGACTCCCTTTGCATAACATACACGGGAACTTGTCTTTACTTTTCTTCTTCCCAAGGGTACCTTGACTAGTTGACGGGAGGTCATCAACATGTTGTTCAGAGGTTGACGACAGGGGTTGGAGAGGTTATGTAGACCATGCTTCTATAACCTTGGATAGATCAAGGCAATCCTTAAGAAGATGGCTACCCTTACAAAGCTTGCAAGGGTACTTGGGCTTATGGGTTGTTTGGATGATCTTGACATCATCAACACTCCCAACACGAGTAACAGTAACTGGTTGTTTTCCAACATGTTTGACAGTGGTTGGAAGTTTGGATCCTTGCTTAATTTTCTTCTTCTTCTTCTTCTTATCCACCGGGTTACTAGCTTCAGAACTTTCACTTGATGAAGAAGATGAAACGGAAGGCGACCTTGCAAGCGAAGAAGGCGAAGAAGACCTTACTGGTGAAGAAGGTGAAGGATCAACATGAGGTTGATGTTCTTGGGGGGAAGTGCTTACGACTAAAGCACTTACTGCATTCAGGATTACCTGAGTGGAAAACAACCACACCGACAATCCAATCGTGAGACCTAGAAGACTCGAAGTAGCGATGTGAGGAGGACCAATGTTTCCATAAGAAGGAAAAACAAAAGGTTCCCCTAGAGCAGGGGTTCCTTCATTGGTCATTTCAGGAATTGTCTCCATATAAAACAAATCCAACCTAGAGTCTGCTAGGGAAAACAAACAACACACGCTAAAAATCTAGGAAGCAAGCAAACAAACAAAACCTTCTCACAATGAGCACACTAGTTGGTGATGAAATCCAATGTCGCGGGAACAAAGTAAGAAGGGGCTAAGATAGAGTGGGTGGAAAAGTTACGTTGACGACCTGCTTAACGGACTTACACCCTGGTGCAAGCTCCCACACATAATCGTGGGTATACACTCCAAGGAGCCCGAGTGAGTTCGACCAACCTCGATTCCAGGTACTGTGAAGACTTGCCCCTCTGATCCACGTGTAAGGGCAGGGTATCTAGCCCGAAATCAATTTGAAAGGCTTCCACTCATCATTGTGGGTATACCTCTCAAGCGACCCCCATAATACGTGCAACCTCTACACCAAAACCAACAAAGCAGGGTGAGTAACTCTGCCAGTCTCAATGCGACCTCGTGATTGACCCTTGTGTTAGAAGGGCTTCCCAGGACAAAATGTAATAAGTGGATTTAACCGCTTCCTAACTCAAGATTCTATGTTTGTTTGCAACTTTGGAAACTTATCTTTCACACCTATTCCAAAGCCCTACAACTAATCTAATGTAGGTTTGCTACCAGAAAAGATAAAAATGTCTAATCAATTTTTATAAGCGCTTTATTTTATGGCTGTTGTTACTCAAAAGGAAAATGGCGTGGACAATATGGTGTTTTGACTGACTTGAAAGTTATACAAAGAGATGAAGATGAAATCTTTTCATTTCGATGAAAGCTATGCTACGAGAAGGAGAAAACATTTATCATTCCTAGATGCACAATGTCCCAAAATCTTAAACTCATCAATATCAAGATTCTCAAGAAATGAGAAAAAGGTACTGTACACCAATGCATGATTCATGACCCCACCAATCTTTTTGTTTCAAAAATTTCACTAAAAGCAATAATGAACTTTGTTAAAACAAAGAAACCCAAACTAAAAGTTTTCTTTTATAGCGAACTATTCAGAAGAAATCCAATCTTTCCCTAAACAATTCTAAAGAAAACACATGCTTTGTAATTGAAAGACACTCAAAGCAAGAGACTAATCCTTCAAAACCAAACAAAGCAAAGATGGCTAAAAGCAACTCAAAGAATGTCAAGTAGACTATAAATAGAACAATATAGGATCCAAAAGTTCAATCCAGCTGATCAAAGCAAAACTGGGCATCAAAAAGACAGGAAGACCTAATCCAAAACTTTTACAAATGAGTTCGCAGCCTGGTAGTGGGGTACAGTGCGAGAATTAGGGATTCTCGCAGTCTAGATACAGGCAGGGTGCGAGAAGGTCGCACTGAACTAAACAGTAGGGTGCGAGAAGGTCGCACTGAACTAAACAGTAGGGTGCGAACATCAATGATTCTCGCAGGCCACAGAGAGGTACAATGTGAGAAGGTTTGTAATCAAGAAAAATTTGGAAAAAGGACAAAATTTTTGAGTGAACTTTCAGATCCAGAGAGTCTGGATGGATCTCCAACAGACTCAGAGACCATAAATCAAGCAATCAAAGCAAGGGAAACTAGACTAAATAGGAAACAATCCATTCCCCAACGGAGTCACCAATTTTGTTATTGGATAAATCGGTATATGCGGACACTAACTGATCTCCCTAGACCCACTTAGATCTAGAACAAAACACACCAGAACATGACGCTTTCCTTAAGTTTTGAATATTGAATTTACTAACTAAAGAGAGATAGGTGACATACCGTTTAAATGTCGCTTCCTCTCGCCATCGCCATCCTAGCTCCATTCCAACGCTCATACAACGATGAACCTGCAAAAGAACGTAACCAACCAAAGTGATAGTAATAGCATGAACTCAATATAAACCTATGTATGTGATCAATGAATCATACAATAAAACACAACAAGCTTTATAGGAAAGAATCATATTATTGTATCATATTAAATGTGAAAGAGAGATTACAACCATGGCCTTGATGTCGTAAGGTCCCTTCCAACTGTCCTTTGTTCCCCACACACTTCCACTCCAAGAATTCTAAAAGCATAGATCTAATAATATTCACAATCTATCTTGACAAAGGCAAAACTCAAAGACACTCAAACCAAGCTAATAATTCCAAGCCAAATCCAACTTAGCCCTTCTCCATGAGATCTCCTCTCCTTTTATAAGCTGAAGAGGATAAGGTGAGGAGGTTAGGATGATCCCACTAAATCATGAAAGCGAGTAAGATCCAAACCATTCGGATGCCACCTCACCATGGAAGTTTCTCCTTCTATAAGCATCGAGAAGATGCTCGTTTTTCCCACGTATGAGCATTCTCCCACCCTGCTTATAGAGCAACCTGCGAACCTCTCGCAACCTAGCTATGGTGTAGCCTGCGAGAATCAGGCATTCTCGCACCCTACCTATATAGCAACCTGTGAACATCCTCTTTAATAGGGTTTTTACAAAGGAGAATGCAACTTCTTTTCTCAGGAAAAGTTCTTCTCTCTTCTTTCTTCAGGAACTCAGGCCATTGACCCCTCTGAAGGCAACATATAGGTTTACATCATTAACGGTCATAGGGACAATGAAATTAATGTGTAACAAACCCTGCTTATCATTCGAAGATAAAGCATATTGATGTTCAATATCACTTTGTGAGAAACATGGTTGAAGAAAATAATGTATTGATGGAAAAAGTTGACACTTTGAAGAATGTTGCATATTCATTGACAAAGTCTATGAAGACGGAGAAGTTCTCATGGTGTAGAGTAACAATGGGCATTGCTGCCCTGGATTGTTGATTATGTAATCTTGTGAACCCATGTATGCAAAGAAAATAACAAGTGGGAGAATGTTGGGTATGTGTTATATTCTTTGCATATGTGTGTGTGTGGGCATGTCAGATTCGACAACTGCGTCTGATGATCCCAACTTCCTTTTTTTTGGGTGGTTTTTTGCTATTTTAGTGGATTTTACTATTTTTAGCGGTTTTCTAAATTAATCATGGATTAAGGGATTAGGGTTTTGGTAGCTATGGAATACCTAAAATATCGTATATATTGTATTGTGAATGGTGAAATTAATACAATGAAGAGTTGAAAGGTGTGGCACCAAGGAAGATTGGTTTTCTCACAGTTAAGGGTTTCTAGCATAAATCTTTGTGTACTATGTGTATGAGCCATTGATTAATTTTTGTTTTGCTTAATAATATGTTTGCATTGCTTTACTTCACATGTTTAAAACTTACAAGTATTGTTATGAATAATTTATCTACTACGTTCAAGTCTTTCACTGTCATATTCTATAGTAATCCTTTATTTATCAACGGTGTTATGGCTCCTTCCCTTGAGGATGTTTGCTCTAAATTTGATCCAACATTAACTTAATTTGAAGAACCTAGGTGAATTATTCCATCAATATCATGCTTGTCCAAAGGCTATCTATACCCCTCTTAAATTAGAGTTTGACCAGGGAGAAGGGAACACTCAAAATCCCCCAAAAAGAAAAGACTCATATGTAGCTACTATTATAAGGACCAATGTTATAAAAGATGGATCGATCATCGAACTATTCGACCCCAAAAACTAAAACCTGATTGAAACCAGACAAAAACCAAAACAAAACCAGACCACAAAACCAATAAACCAAAAAATACATAAAATATTCAAATTTTTAAGAATACACACACACAGTCATGTGCATCCATGTGAATCCAAACCATTATATACAAATATGCAATGTTTCTCATGTATATAGCAAGTAAGGGTGCGTATAATCAAAATACATCAACAAATAGACTCTAAATGGCCTCTAGAGTCGAAAAATAAGCTCAAATTGCTCAAATGAATTGTGTGAGTGAAATGGAGGGCGGGGACCTCTTTAAATAACATTAATGGAAAATTTTCAATATATATATATATATATATATATATATATATATATATATATATATATATATATATATATATATATATATATATATCCCCACCCCTACCCTCATTAGGGTGGGGGTGGGGGGATATAACAAAGGAAAACATATTATCATTACTCTCGTGAGGGTGGGGGTTGGGGGAGATAATAGAGGAAAACATATTATTATTATAATATGTTTTTCTCTATCTCCCCCAACTCTCACCCTCACGAGGGTGGGGCTAGGGGGAGATAATAGAGGAAAACATAGTATTATTACCCTCACGAGGGTGGGGGTGGGGGAAGATAATAGAGAAAAACATATTATTATGACCTTCATGAGGAGAGAACTAAGCTAGGAAGAGTCAAGACTAATAGATGGGCATGTGCCCCAAGGGGCAAAGAGTCTACCTCCTTAATTCAATTCTCCTAATTGGGAATTGTCTCCTTGAGAGGCTATCATTCGTTCCTTTTTCCTAAGGAAAGTAAAACATGTTGAATCATCCAATCACCTAAGAAAGGCCCTCTTCAAAAAATATTGTTGTGAACAAGTTGCAACTCTAACTCTTATCAATTGTAACTCTGGTATTTTATATAAGTTGCATTTTCAAAGAAAAAGGTGAACTAATATAAAATGTACATATGGTTGCCTTGGGACAGAAGGGTAGCTATGATATGACAAGTGACTCTCTATACCCCATTTGTGAGGCAAGACGACAACAAGAAAGAGAGAAATTCCTTGAGGAATAAGAGTTATCTCACTCCCATGTGCATTAAAGTTTTCTTACCACCCTCCATGTATACAAGCTTACTCTTGTGACTTAGGAGAGGTTATTTTAGAGTTCTTTGGCAAGTTATATTTCCATTCCATATTCACCATAGAGATTTATGCAAGCAAAGTAGAACAAGTGAGTACCTGATACCAAAAGTTGGTATCCCAAGCTTATACTTCTAAACTTGAATCTAGACTGCAATTTGGAATTGTGTCAAAAAATTGCTAAGTGTACGATTAATTCCATGCGATTGGTTGAGGTAAAAGATGCCAACAATTGCAATTTAATAGTGTTACCACCCAAACCCTTATGTTTAGTGATAGAAATCCTAAAGCACAAATAATATGCTAGGGGGACTAAAGAAGGGCTACCCACTATCACCATGGTAGCTCCTTGACACACTTTTGGCCAACTCTCCTCCAAGACAAGGGGGGGTATCCCTAAAGAACCCTAAGCCTAGCAAAGAAATAATCACAAGGAATGATGGCTAAGTTTTGTTACCACACAAACCAACACCTTTGCTCAAAGTCCCAAATATGGGTGCTAGCATTGTTGAACTCAATAGGTTGGCCACTATCTTACCAACTCTCCCCTGCAATCTAGACTCAAGAAAAGTTTCCTAGTCAAGGGGGGCTTCCCTATAGGTTAAATAGGCCCACTTCGTGTAGTAGGAATGGGAGTAAAGAGAACCTAGCCACATTTGTGATGGGAAAATTATGTAAATATAAAACATGGGTTTGGGTGATGAATGAATGAGAGACCATTGCCTATCTTGTTTGGGCTATGGGGTCTAAGCTACCCTTGAATGTTTTTCCTCTTAACTTTCATGTTTGAAGTCCCAAAACATCTTGGAATATTGCTTGGTGAGAATCAAACTAAGAAATTCGAACTATGCGAGAGTCACGAGGAGGCTAATTCTAAAGAACTTAACCTAAGTATCACAAACTTAAAATTTCAAACTAAACCTATGGTAAGGAAGTAAAACCTTAACATAGTCACCCCGAATACAATAGATCTAGCCTAAAACTTCATAAAGAAATGAAATAGATCACAAATCATACCTCACTTGCATTGCTTGCTTTGTAATATCTCCTTCCTCAATGAATACTTGCAGTATCAAACCCTCTTTCATTGTACCCTTGAACAAACATTAAAGAACAGACAAGATTACACAATATATTTCCAAAGGTGAGACAAGCTTCTTCCCATTATTCTCCACCAATCCAATCTATCTTACAAATGGAGAGAGAAAATATTTATATAGATTTGAATTTTCATAGGTTTGACAATCTTTTTACCTAGTGACACCTCCTTGAATCCATTTTTCCTTGTTGACTATAACCTACGGTGTTGGAGTTACTTCACACACACCTAAGATTTATTTTTCCTAAGGTTTTTCCTTGTTTATTAATCATAATTAATCATTATCCAGTCTCCTATATTTAGGGGAGAATATTCCACTTGGAGAATATTCTCTTTCAGTTGACACTTCAGTTTGACTAGTTGAGTTGAGTTTAGATGTCGCATTGGTTTTGTCACCATGCAAAATTGGGACCATCACCATGATTATGCGCACTTGACTTGGGATCATCACCAGACTGGTGCATTACCCTTGATTTCCTGAATTAACTCCTTACTACTCTTTGTTCAATCAGTTAACTGAAGACTAGTTGACTAGTTAACTCAGCTTGGTGGCAGTTCACTCCCGTAACTGCCTGAGAGACTAGACTAGGTGGCAGTTCATTCCGTAACTGCCTGAGAGACTAGACTAGGTGGAAATTCACTCTCATAACTATTGGTGTGTGTCCAGATCACTCTAGACCACCACTATGGCTCATTAGTTACTCATGTATCATATATCTATTGTAAATTATTCACTCTTTGAGTGTGGAATATGGTTAATGAGAATTCTTCCATTCTTTCTCTCCTTCTTCTTCTTTCTCAAATTCTCTCTACAAATGTGTATATTATTTTTTAGCTAGATCTATTCTATGCAAGTTCAACACATTTACATGGTATCAGAGCCGACGGACTGCTAAGCAAAAGCTACACCAGATTATTTTTGCAGGTACTAAAGATTGAAGAACGCAGAAAAGATGGAATTTATGTTTTACTCTCTGATAATACTTCTCACGCCTCATAACTATTTGGAGTGGAACCCAGAGATTCTACTTCTTCTCATAAGTAGAGGCTTACACCAAATAACCATGGCAATGGAAGTAGAGCTTGATTCCGCTAATGATTAAAATGACTTTCTCAATAGACAAGATATGACCATAGGATTTATTTGCATGTCTATTTCTCCACCAAGTATGTGATGTCACACAAGACTTCACTCCAAATGAATTATGGACCAGATTAAAGGTTCTATTTGGGAATAAAGAAGATTGTGAAGATTTCATGCAGGGGATTGGAAAGATAGAGCTAGAGGAGAAACCATAAAAAAATCAAGTCTCTTATTATGAAGAGTCTTCTACAAAAGTTTTTGCACAAATTTATATCCCATTAATTGAAGATGATGTCTACTCCATTTCAGATTTGTTTTCTGAACTTCATGTGGAAGATATATGGCATGCATCTCAAGGGTCCCATGCAGACACTTTTCCATGCGCAATGCATGCATCTCAGGAGATAAAAATGGAGTCGCGCACATCAGACTCAATTATGATATTTTATGATAATAATTTTCAGAAAAAAAAATTGGAT
The DNA here is from genome assembly GCA_009831015.1 of Picea engelmannii. Lineage (NCBI taxonomy): Eukaryota > Viridiplantae > Streptophyta > Pinopsida > Pinales > Pinaceae > Picea > Picea engelmannii. The sequence continues at coordinate 239,425 of ML783472.1, read as the reverse complement.
ATTTGAATTCCTCTCGGGAAAATATTCAATTTCAAAAAACAAATCGTCCGAAACGGAGTCCAGAAAGTGAAGTTACGATCTTTTTAAAATAAAAAAAAATTCAGCATTTTTTGGAAACGGCCGCACGATTTTCAAAGTTTCATCCAAAATTTATTTGGATATTATTCATTATAAGAAGAGAAAGTGGATATGTATGGAAATATCAATGGTGCATCTACTTCATCAGATCCGTGCAAATATCTACATCTTCAACAAAATCTTCAACGAGCACAAACTTGCATAGTTGCGAGGTCTTCTTGGAGTGAAGGAAACGATTGCTTAGCAACTGCTTTTTGTTCCTTCTCATTTTTTTTTACATGCATTGTAATTTGAGGGAGGGGGGGGGGGGGGGG
>ML783472.1:205004-238983 GCA_009831015.1 Picea engelmannii | reverse complement strand
TTAGTCATTATCCAGTCTCCTATATTTAGGGGAGAATATTCCACTTGGAGAATATTCTCTTTCAGTTGACACTTCAGTTTGACTAGTTGAGTTGAGTTTAGATGTTGCATTGGTTTTGTCACCATGCAACATTGGGATCATCACCATGCTAATGCACACTTGACTTGGGATCATCACCAGACTGGCGCATTACCCTTGATTTCCTGAGTTAAATCCTTACTACTCTCTGTTTAGTCAGTTAATTGAAGACTAGTTGACTAGTTAACTCAACTAGGTGGCAATTGACTCACGTAACTGCCTGAGAGACTAGACTAGGTGGCAATTCACTCTCATAACTTTTGGTTTGTGTCTAGATCACTCTAGACCACCACTATGGCTCATTAGTTACTCATGTATCCTATATCTATTGTAAATTATTCACTCTTTGAGTGTGGAATATGGTTAATGAGAATTCTTCCATTCTTTCTCTCCTTCTTCTTCTTTCTCAAATTCTCTCTGCAAATGTGTGTATTATTGTTTAGCTAGATCTATTTTGTGCAGGTTCAACACATTTACATACGGGAGTCATATAGGCTATTGAGTCATCCCTATCACTTGGAAGGGGACATTGTAGTCCTCCCTTCCCAAGATTGCTTGTCCTCAATCAATTCTAGATCAGGGTGCTGTAAAATCTTCTCCCCCTCCTAGGTAGCATATTCTATGGGCAATCCTCTCCATATAACCAAATAGTCTCGAATGACCCTGCTCCTAAGTCTTCATTCCCTGACATCAACTATCCTCTTAGGATTTAGAACCAATTTCCCTTCCTCATCTAGTGGAGGAAGATATGTCGAAGCGGTGACCTGCTGTCCCAAAGCCTTCTCGAGGCATGATATATGGAAGGTGTTGTGGATCCTACTACCCTACGGTATCTCCAGCTTGTATGCCACTTCCCCAACTCTCCTGATCACTTTGTATGGTCTGTAAAAGCAGGGCTTGAGCTTCTTTGCACCACTCTTCTATGGCGACGACTGTCTGTACGGCTGCAATTTGAGAAAGAAAATATCTCCAACCTCAAAAGTTGTGTTCTACCCTGTCTATCTGCATACATTTTTTGTTGATTCTAAGCGGCCTACAGATTCTCCTTTAGAACTCTTAAGATGTCCTGATTTTCCTATAACAAATCCTTGTCCTTAGGAGCTCTCCTCTCTCCAAATGCCAAATCCATAGAAGATGGAGCATCATATCCATAAAATGCCCTAAATGGGATCATCCCGATGGACATGTGATAAGTGGTGTTGCTCACCTAGATGAAACCTTTTTATCCATGCTCGTTGCTGCCCTGACACATATTTCCTTAGGTACCCTTCTACCCATTTATTTACTATATCGGTATTCCCATCTATCTGGGGATGATAGCTAGTGCTAGATGTCAACTCTGTTCCAGATATCTGAACAACTCCTACAAAAACGCACTAAGAAACTTGCTATCCTGGTCACTGACTATGTTCCTTGGTAGGCCATGGAGTTTGAACACTTCCCTAAAGAATATATATGCTACCTGAGATGTGCTATACTCCATAGGAATGACAAAGAAGTGTGCATACTTAGTCAATCTATCAACCACTACATAAATACAGTCTCTTCCCTACACCTTTGGTAATCCTCTGATGAAGTCCATAGAAATGATTTCCCATTTATGTTCCAGAATCAACAATGCTTGAAGTAGTCCTACATGATTATACTGGCAAGTCACACATTCCTTCACATGAAGAAGTACATCCCCTTTGAGACCTTTCCACGAGAATCCCTCCCTTACTTGTTTATAGGTCTTTAGATAACAATGGTGCATCATGTGATTCCCTTGAAATCTTATCCTTGAGTGTGGACTCAGGGACAAGATAGATCATGTCCTTGTATTAGATGATGTATCCACTACCCTATACCTATCATCCTGAATACTTCCCTCCATCATCTCACAAATGAAATTATTCTTGGAGTATTCCATGAGGAGGATGGACTTCCAATCCACTGAGATCTTTGACATGAAGAAGGTTGTTGGCTTCCTGGATAAGGCATATGCAACTATATTCTTCTTCCCCTTTACATACTCAATGCCAAAATCATATGTATGTACCTGTTGATTTTTCATAAGCTAGGTTAATCATGAAGTTCATTCCATTTTAGCATTTCACTTAACCATAAACAATAATGTTGCAGCAACCAAGATCACAAGAAGAAACGCCATGCACAAGAACACAAGAAGTATCCTGGGAAACCCTTCTCAACAAGGGAAGAAAACCCAACCAAATCCTTTGCTATATTCTTCAAGAGAAAGACCTTCACCTCCAAGAAAGACCTAGCACACAAGAGGGTGCTTAAACCATAGAACTCTAGCGCCCAAGAGAGGTGTGCACCTTTTTCCAAAGAGATGTACTTGCTGAAATTTCCAAACTCACAAGGAAGATATGATTCCAAAATGGGGAATCATGCCTTACTTATATTAGACTTGACCGATCAACAAAGGCGTCCATTGGCTTGTTGACAGGCAAATTTGACTTGCCGTCAACTGGAAGAATATATGTGGACCGGGGTTGTCTAAATAACCCAAGCCGTTTGGTGTAATCTATTCTGACGGGTTTAATGGCTCCATTAGCCAACTAGGGTCCTAAAACAAAGAAAAGAAATAAATTACTTAATGCTAAAAACTATAATAATACATATACTTTAATCTAGTTATTTACAAATGTTTTAAACAGAAAGATAAATATGAACATGTCATAGTGAATAGAGTAATTACAAGTTGCAAGTTTTAGTGAATGCCTTGCAAAATCAATGTCTGGTAATTATTTTCGAAAGAAGATAAAGAAAACACATGTTTTAATATTTTCTGTTTTATAATCACATATCTAAGAACCATAAATAAAACATGATTTGAAACAAGGATAGAGTGATGGTCAAAGCCAATCTAAAACTGTCATGTTTTGCTAAGAAATAAAATAACAAAGATTAAATGGAAATAAAACTAACCTGAGATTTGTTTCATACCGTGTCTATGTCTCTGTGCGATTCAAAACTCTAGTTGTCTCGCCTGTGAGATAAATCTATGACAGGTTTGTACTAATTCTTCCTGAATAAACTCTAGGTGTTTATTGACAGCTAGGATATAAGAACATAATAGTAGACATGTATGTACAATGATCTTATAATTATGAATGATTACAATAACATAAATCTCAACGTAAAGCATTCATTTTATCAATCAAATAAACATCACACTCAAATCATGATATTAAAATTGGTATAATGATCACAGTGATAACATACGAAACATCAAGTTATAGACAAGATTTAAAATCATTCGATAATATGAAATGTCATATGCTAAAGAAGCTAAAGCTGTGTAACATATCAATATCTCATAATATAAACGTCAAAACATAGATGGAACAATGTCACAGTGGTGTAAAGCCAAAATGCGAAACACTTGTCAAAATAGTTCTTAGAATTACATGCCTATAACCCGTTCCAGCCAAAGATGTCTTTTACTTACAAAATGAACGATATTTAAAGTGACCCAAGATCACATTCTCCTATCTCACAGGATAGAGTAGGATCTCATAAAATAAAAAATACTACAAAAATAGTGGGTTGGGAGCCACTTATAACAAAGTTGGTTTTAATCAAAGATAGATCAAAAATTTTCTAAGACATAAGGGAAAAGACACTATTAATCATTATAATTGAAAATATTAACTCCAAATAATCAACAACAACATTTCCCAATTCCTGAGAAAAGCAACAACAATTCGATAAATTAGAACAAACAATTACTAATAACTATTTTTTTATTAAAAGAGACTTGATTTTAGATAATAATTCAAACTGATTTTTAGAAAAAGATAAGCTACAGGATTCTATAGCCAACTACAGGTTTCTGTAGCTAGTCTAAAATAGTAAAAATCAAAAGAAAAAATCTGTTTATTTTTATTTTTTCAATCAGAATCAAATCCAAAAAATAAACAACTATTAACTATTTCAGCAATTTGACAAATCCGAATTTATGATGGTGGAATTTGTTTAGTTTTCTAATGATCAGATTATTAGGCTGCTTAGTTCCATTATTTATAAAGCTTGAATCTAAGTTACCTTGTTTTTTTTTTTTTTTTTAATAATTTCTTGACAATAGGTTTGTTAATATAACCATGATTATTTTCAGAAGCAAGGGTAGGGGAAAACCTTTCTTTCCGCACATCCATTACCCGTTCCAACGTTATTCTGGGTGAAAAAAAATGGATCGTGGTTCCTTAACCATGGGGGTTTGCAAAGGAACAAAATTTGGTTCAACGAAGAGATAGTAATTGTGTGGATCATCACACAACTCTTTGATAGCAGGGTTTAGCTTCTATCTATGATAGAATTTAGTCATTTTCTGCATATCTTCAAACCCACAGAGAGGAAAGGGGAAAAATAAAAACTTAGGCGAAACAAATTTTCTAAGAAAATGCTATCTAGAAAACGAAACATACCTCTGAAATGGATTTGTTTCTGAAGAATCTGCCCAAGTGGAAGGTAAATGACCCCATTTCCGAAATGGGTTTTAAATGGCATGGGAAAATTCATAACCGTTTGCTCAGAAACATTCTCACAAAAACGTGTCTCAGGTAAGCAATTACGGGTTTTTAAAACAAAAAATAACTCAGAGTCATTTGGTTGGATTCACATCACAGGTGCCATGACAAATGTAACCGGAATGCAACAGGGATTACTCTAGATAGTTTTAGGTTTGAATCGTGGGAGCAACAGGAACAAGTCCGAATGGAGAGTGGAGACACAACAATAACATAGCCTGTGTGTTATCATAACTCAGATAGTGGGAGTGAAAAATAGGGGTTTTATTGTAATCCTTACCATCCCTTGTGATGAAAGCCAAAACTACAGAGTACCAAAACCCTATGCATGTAAAGAGTGACTCATTAATCTGTTAAGCCAACAAGGTGAGGTGAGGACGAGAGTACAACAGGTATGTATTCATTTGTATGACTATTGGTATGACCATTGAATTCGCAAGAAGACTATCAAAACATCAAAAGATTTTCACAAATCGAAAATAAACTATCAAACCATATAACGACCATATCAAAACCAAAACATCAAGAATAGATCACTCAACCATTAGATTTGGATTTCAGTTAAATATGGGCGAATTTTAAAAACAAATGTTTCTAAGGCATAAAAAATTATAACACCAAGCTAAGTTTTATGTTTAATTCATGCTTACAGTCATGAATTAAAAATAAAACAAACGAAAATGAAAATAGTAAAAATAAGGTAGGCTTCAAACCAACAATCAGTTCCAAACTCAGAAGGATGTCTATAGATTCGAGGTGATGGCAGCTAAAAAAATAGTGTAATCTCTTTCGATTGTATCAAATATCAAGAAATCATATTTGGCTGCCAACAATGGCAATGTACTGGGCGAAGCAGTTATCTCTGCATCACTAGAAAATTCATGTTAGGATGAACCAGAAAAAATGAAATTTTAATAAACAGTTGACAACAAGTCAAGTATTCTGATCAAAACTCAGAAGATAACATAGTCTAGCATCATATGTGTTTCTGTCAAAAAATGCAATCTGGTATCAGGTTTCGATTATGAGCGAAACAATGTTTAGGCAACTGACTCTGATACTGTTGACAGGGCCACTGCTGCCAACAGGCGTCCATAGCCTTGACAAGGATGTCATTTAACCCACTCTAACACTTCTATCCTGTCCAAGAGTCGTCCATCCATGATAAAGAACATATTTACTTTTGATCAATTCCAAAAAGACATACTTGATAATTTTCTTGAACTCGACATTGCTTCGTTGCCAGCAGGCCTGTTCAATACCTCGACAAAGTTGCCTTGGCATCATGCATGCATTTACCCGCTGCTAGCAGACCTGTTCAATATCTCGGTGGGTTTACAAACACTTCCCACACCTTGCAGTGCTTTCAACTCTCTAGCATTTGTTTACAAATTTACATAAACTTTATGGTATTTCAAGAGAGCGGGGTGATGCTGAAAATCTCAGATTTTGAAAACAAAACTTGATCTTTTACAACTTATTTTCTCATTTGACGACCTTCATCATGATCTGAACACTTAGATTTTTGCTAAGAAACCATCTCGAGGACATGAAGGTATAATCAAGTTGTTTTCCTTAAAACAAGGACAACGTTAAGAGTTTAATGATAATTGTGTCTTCTCGTAATTTTAAAAAGAAACCGGGAACACTGTTTTGAACATAAATTTACTTCTGTTGACCTGAGTTTTAGCATTTACAACACTGGTGCTTTAATGAGTTGTCAACTGTTGCTCATGGATAAAAATTATGATTTCGCTTCCATAAATGAAATGGCAACTCAGACATAATTATTCAGAAAACAAGTCAAAATAATTAAACAAAATGAAAAGAACCAAAATAAAAAGAAAAAAAGAAAAAAAAATCATAAATATTTACAAAAGGATAGAACAAAATTCATCAGGTGAAATATTTCTTAAGAGCCTAAAAGTAAATAGAAAAATCCTCATTAATATGAGTGCAGTCCTACTCGTGGCACCTTGGGTCAGGGTTGAATTTACAACTCAAATTTACTTATCTCTTTTCTTTTCATTTAAAAAATTTCATGATGATACTGCATTTTTTAAAAGAAATGTTCAACGAAAAGCTGAGGGAAAAGGGTCAAAGTGGACTTCCCTAACAACAGTCATATTATGGTTCTTTGGGTGCACCCACTTATGTTCATGACTACATTATTACAAAGAGAAACAATGAGAAATAAAGCTAAAATAAAACCTACTCCTAAACCTACCCTAACTACTAAACAAATCAAAATACTACGTGAAGTCATGCTTCCAATGTAGCCATCGGAGTAACTCCAATCCTGCAATGGAAACAAAATCAAATATTACTAACAAGAATGGTAGTATATCGAAAAATGAAAAAAATATATCATACTTACCTTTATCATCATCATTTAAAAACAAAGCAAGCATGATCTTACCATTCCCTTGAACATTCTTTTTGTATGAATCCTCCAGCCATTCTGCAATTTTGTCATTATATGGGTCATACAAATATGAAAAAATGAGATTGTGAAGCTTGTGAGAGTTATGGGGACCTGACATAACCATCGGCCTAGACCGAAGTGCCCCATCCTCCCGACAATTTTCCTTTCGTTCCATATTTTCTCCATCTGAAGGATATAAAATGAGTGTGTCAAAGTTACCTCCTTGATCTCTAAATAAAGTGAAGACAATCTTACCATTCTTGGAAACTTTTTGAGATATGAATATTCCAACCAATCTGCAATCCTATCATAATGTATGCAATTACTAACATGGGATTGTTTGAAAGAATTCACATACGAAAAATATTCCTGATGAGAATAAAGTATTAGACTATCAAGGAAATAATCTTGTAAGAAGGTCGGATCAAGATGGCGAGAACTTATCATGATTCTCGATCGAAAAAGAAGTGTCTCATTCTCTTGAAACTTTCCATTGAGCTTAGATATTTCAAGATTAACTATTTGAGGTGAACTAAATGGAACGACCAACATTTTTGAATAATCATCATTGGTAATAATATTTGGCCTATTATACTTATCAACCTCAAATAATTGATCATGGAAAAATTTAGATCCTTTTTTAATCACAAATTGAGATGGATCAATGGAAGATGCAATTTGAGACTCTTTCAAATCATTTGTTGATTTACCCACAAATAATTGATGAGAATAAAAATTAATATGTTCATGGGCATAATTATTTTCCTCTTTATCTTCTATTATATTAATTTGTACCTGATTAAATAATGTTGAGTTCTCTCCAAGGTAATATGGAACACACAATTGCACAACATCTGGATCAAAAATATCATGGTACAAGGAATAATATGTAGAAGAATTGAGGAGACAAAATGCGTCTCTTGAAATGATAGGTATATGCGTTTCGAAATCTGGTTTTGTTCCCTCTCCTTGTATAAACTGATCAACCTCTGTTGTATTCTCTTTTAAAGAATACGAGACAGTTTCTAAGAGACAATTTGGTTCATTGTGTAAGGGAAAATTTGAGAGAAAATCACTAGAGATAGAAGGTTGATTAATAGTCTACCTAATGATTTTGTCTCCTACTGATTGATCATGGATCTGTTCAACTAAATTAGGGGAATTTTTATCGTCCACTTTACATTCGACCTCTTTTACTTTAGAAACCGTTATAAAATATATGAGAGTGTGACAACTGTCATCTTTTAAAATCAAGGTTTTTTCTTCAACAAGAGGAGACATCGTTGACAAAGAATGATTAGAGGTGACAATTGTATTTTGTAAAAGATGATGTTGCGCATGATTTGCCAAAATGAAAGAAGTTGACAAAAATTGCGATGCTTCAAAATCTTCAAGATCAACATCAAAATTTGAACCATCTTGAGATTGAGTGTTAGTGCTCAATTCAGATTGGTTAACAATTAATTGATCTTGCTTGTCTGAGAGAAAAACGAGATATTCAAACCATTTATTAATAAGAGGCATTTCTTTCAAAGGGAATCTAGTACAAATGTGTATGAACCTAATTGCAAAATCATTGAATGATTAACCATTTTCTTTCCTTAAGCAACTTAATTCTTCACTTAATTCATCACAATCATAATTGTTAAAATCTGATAAAAATTCAATTAGAAACTCAGACAAAGAATGAATCGAATTAGCTCGAAAAGATTCAAACCAATATTTAACCGACCTCGGAAAGTGAGAGCGAACAATCTGCATGTAACATTAGGATCAATGATATTACATCTTAAACATTTATAAAAAAAATTAGAAATATGGTCTACTGCAGATGTGTTCCCTTCACCATCAAAGGTGAGTTCTGAAAAGAGATCAGTTGTCTTGTTGGGAATAACTGGTAATGAGACATTGAAAGCATGTTCCAACACAATGATTTGAGTAGGAGCCATGAAAAATTAAGAATTTGGAGAAATTGACTCCAAATAGTTAGCTTGTCATCTAACCTGCCTTGTAGTGCATTATAACATGACACAGAAGAAGGATTTATAAATCTGGAATTATGAAAGGCTGAGAGGTGAAACATTTAATCATTAAATCAACCTCGACCCTCCTTCTAGCGCCATTTGTTGACGAGAAAATTTGACCTGCCGTCAACCGGAAGAATAGATCCGGACCGAGGTTGTCTAAATAACTCAAGTCGTTTGGTGTAATCTATTCTGACAGGTTTAATGGCTCCGTTAGCCAACTAGGGTCCTAAAACAAAGAAAAGAAATAAACTACTTAATGATAAAAACTATAATAATACATATACTTTAATATAATTATTTACAAATGTTTTAAACATAAAGATAAATATGAACACATTATGAACAAAGTAATTACAAGTTGCAAGTTTTAGTGAATGCCTTGCAAAATCAATGTCTGGTGATTGTTTTCGAAAGAAGATAAAGAAAGCACATGTTTTTATATTTTCTGTTTTATAATCACATATCTAAGAACCATAAATAAGACATGATTTGAAACAAGGATAGAGTGATGGTCAAAGCCAATCTAAAACTATCATGTTTTGCTAAGAAATAAAATAACAGAGATTAAATGGAAATAAAGCTAAACTGAGATTTGTTTCATATTGTGTCTATGTCTCTGTGCGATCCAAAACTCCAGTTGTCTCGCCTGTGAGATAAATCTATGACAGGCTTGTACTAATGCTTCCTGAATAAACTCAATGTGTTTATTGATAGCTAGGATATAAGAACAGAATAGTAGACATGCATGTACAATGATCTTATAATTATGAATGATTATAATAACAAAAATCTCAATGTAAAGCATTCATTTTATCAATCAACTAAACATCACACGCAAATCATGATATTAAAATTGATATAATGATCACAGTGATAACATATGAAACAACAAGTTATAGACAAGATTTAAAAGCATTCAATAATATGAAATGTCATATGCTAAAGAAGCTAAAGTTGTGTAACATATCAATATCTCATAACATAAAAGTCAAAACATAGATGGAACAATGTCATAGTGGTCTAAATCCAAAATGTGAAACACTTGTCCATATAATTCTGAGAATTACATGCCTATAACATGTTCTGGCCAAAGATGTCTTTTACTTACAAAATGAGCAGTATTTAAAGTGACTTGAGATCACATTCTCCTATTGTTGATGGGTGAAATTGACTGCTCGTCAACAGGAGGACCGAATCCGGTCCGGGGTTGTCTAAATAACCCAAGCCGTTTGGAGTAATCCACTCCGATGGGTTTAGCGGCTCCGTTGGCCGATCTAAGTCCTAGGAAAGTGAAAAAACTAAACTAAAGAAACTAACTAAGTGAAAAACAGCTGCTGCAACTATATACAAGTCTAATATATATTCACAGTTCGCTAATTAATATTACTAAAATAACAATCCTACTTATTAAATGTACAGTGTATTGATATGATTAAATCTTTGTTATATATACAGTATTCACAAAATGCAAATTTTGATCGAAATCTGCAAAATCATATATGAATTGTCTTATGACAACAAAGCTAGTATTTTTTGATTTTTATAACTTTTATGAAAAAGAAATGAAATGATAGCTATCTAACTAAGAAATAAAAATAACAATCTGTACTGTGTATCTAAACTACAGAAAATTTTTATATTAATTAAACTATTAAAATGAAAATAACAAACTGACCTGAAATTATCATCTCCTATTCGTCCTGTACATAGCATCTGCATTCACTGTTTGATGAGGCCAACCCTACCAAATTTTCCAATACTTCACGTAAACACGAAGCAACAACGTTTTTGAATTCCAATGAGAGAACAAATGAGAGATATAGTGACAACAATCTTACAATTTCACAAGTGACCACTTTAAGATAAACCCTGCTGTGAAAACTCGTGCATGAATGTTCAACAAATGATAAAGATAAATCTTTTAATCCTAGGTTTAAACAAAATGATTACTGTGTCATAAATATGGAACATGAACATGGATCATACATGTAAATTTATATCAATCCCAATCTGTAGTAAACCATAACAACGAAAGCAATAATAGTCTTAACTACAAATTGAAACAATCTTAACTTGAATAAAACCACAATATGGAAAAGCTAAAGCTGCAACCATTATCATATTTCATTCAAGTGTGAAAATCATAAATCCATTGTTCTTTGCCCCAGGCAGTGATGATCTTTGTTTACAAAAATAATACATATATAAAGGCCACGGGATCAAACATTCCTTGTGGAAATTATCAAAGCTGTTGCAAAAATTATGGGAATACAATCTCCCAAATTCCTATTTCTATCTAAGACTAACAGCCTAATCCAAAACTATGTAAAGAAAAAGCATGTTCAAAGATGCCATTGTCGATCCAATCTCCTTTAAAATTCGTGTGTACCTTGGATTCAGGGATTTTCATCTAGCTATTTTTGAATTGACAATGGCAGTAGCCGCCTCTACATTTTTAAAGACAACAGAGCCTGTGGTCTTCTGCCTTTTATCATTAGCTTGCAATCTGTCGTTCTCTTTAGTTATTACATTCACTCGGTCCTCCAAGGACTTGATCCGAGATTGGAGCAAAGGGACGTCTGTATAATATCGATCGAGCCACGACTTGCATTCATTGCATTTTGGTTGATCAGGCTGTGCATTCATAGGTGAAGAACTTCTGAATTGACCATCAGTTCCTCTGTCGAGTTTGATCCCAGGGTAGTTAGGGTCGTCTTTAAGACATGGCGGGAGGTTCGTCACATAGTCATAGGGCTTGACTGAACAAAGTCCGTGTGAGTATGGATATTCCTCGATCAGAAACCGTTCGATTTCAGAATCAGAATCTTCACTTAACAGGATTGGTTTCTGATCTATGTTTTCTTTTGGTTTGTTATGAGCACACCATGAAACCCAGCACGCGGCCTTTTTACCCTTGCAATTGATATCACTGTAACTTTTACCCTTTTTCTTTGCAGACCTCTTGACAGGCTTACCATCGTCTTTTGGACATGAGTCAGGCAGGGTGTCGGGTTGGGTAGCGTTCGGGTAGGTTGAGGGTTCAATAGTGGGTAAGAGCGTAGGAGGGGGAATGACAGGCCTGACAAGGGTTTCTGTAACAACGGTTTTATCAACTTGTCCTATTTCAGGACTGGCAAAACCATTCCTCAACAAGAAAGCGTCCCAACAATCACCACTCAACCTCAACTGATGAATCACAATAATTTTAATTAAACAGTGGTGGAAGAGGCTGGAGTCGGCTTTCTCCCTCTTGAAGCATTTAGCCATTTTATATAAACTCCGAAGGAGGAAATGTGGCATATTTAAGGGAAAATCTATGAAACTCATGAGCAGCCGTAGGTGGTATAGGAAAACTAGGCCGTATCTACCCTCGGATGTAACAAACTGCTTGATGATAGCCAACAAATCATGCCACCTAGACTTAAGAGATGTAATGGGCATAACTTTGTCGCAACTGTTAATCTTCCTTGAGGTAAACAACAGTGGCCATGGTACTTCGTCAACCTTCGAATTTTTAAATGATCTTTGTCCCTCGGCTGGCAAACCAGTAGCTGAGCTAAGGAAATCCTCGTTCACTTCGAGCTGGACGTCCCCAATTTTGGCTCTGCACCCATCAAATGTAAGTGTAAATTGTTGAGCGACTGCTAGGTTGAAACCCTCGAACTTCTCAATAAAAACCAACCAACCATTCCTCTCTAGGTCCTCTCGGGCGTTATCAAACAAAAACAAAGTTTGGACACCATTGGGCTCGATTCACACTACAGGAGCCATAGCTAATAGCACAAAATCAACAGGGTAATCGACGAGAGGGTTTGATAGGGTAGACACAGAACCATTTTTCCCGAAGCTTCCCAAAACAAGCAAAGGCAACCCGAAATGCAAGACAGAGCATTAATGCTTATGCGTGCAAGGATGTTGGAGTAAATTGGAACCATGCAAGAACATCATGTCGGGTTGTACAACCAACGACGCCTATTCAAACCATAACAATGCATATCCAAAAGGATTTTAATCAAATGAATTATCATATAACCACAATTTGGCCAAAAAATTAATGTATTCAATCAAACCATTGCATCAAAGCTTTTGTAAATCAACACCATATTAATAATAATCAAAAGCATAAATGTTTGGTGTTTTGATAAATCTGTGACCAGTGGTGAGTTTGAGGTTAAAGAGTTATAACCACAAAATAGGTTCATGACAATCCAAAAGATCATTTTAATGCAATCAACATGAATTCCAACTGTGGGTTTTCACGCTTGCAGTCGTGAAAATGAAAACGAAAAGCAGGTATGCAAAAGCGAAAGATAATGGTGTCGTTTTAAAAAGTTGCGACGAGTATTGAGGGTTCAAAACCCTTGTGTAGGCAGCTTATAAGGAAAAAGATAGGAATTAATATGGCTGCCAACACCTATATCATAGGATAGAGTAGGATCTCATAAAATAAAAAATACTACAAAAATAGTGGGTTGGGAGCCACTTATAACAGATTTGGTTTTAATCAAAGATAGATCAAAGTTTTTCTAAGACATAATGGAAGAGACACTACTAATCATTATAATTGAAAATATTAACTCCAAATAATCAGAAGCAACAGCTCCCAATTCCGGAGAAAAGCAACAACAATTCGATAAATTAGAACAAACAATTACTAATAACTAATTTTTTATTAAAAGAGACTTGATTTTAGATAATAATTCAAACTGATTTTTAGAAAAAGATAAGCTACGGGATTCTGTAGCCAGCTATAGGTTTTTGTAGCTAGTCTAAAATAGTAAAAATAAAAAATAAAAATGTGTTTGTTTTATTTTTTTCAATCAGAATCAAATCCAAAAAATAAACAACTATTAATTATTTCGGCAATTTGACAAATCCGAATTTATGATGGTGGAATTTGTTTAGTTTTCTAATGATCAGATTATTAGGCTGCTTAGTTCTATTATTTATAAAGCTCGAATTAAGTTACCTTGTTTCTCATTTTTTTTTTAAATTTCTTGACAGTAGGTTTGTTAATATGACTTTGATTATGCTCAGAAGCAAGGGTAGGGGAAAACCTTTCTTTTCGCACATCCATTACCCGTTCCAACGTTATTCTGGGTGAAAAAAAATGCATCGTGGTTCCTTAACCATGGAGGTTTGCAAAGGAACAAAGTTTGGTTCAATGAAGAGATAGTAATCGTGTGGATCATCACACAACTCTTTGATAGTAGGGTTTAGCTTTTGTCTATGATATAATTTAGTCATTTTCTGCATATCTTCAAACCCACAGAGAGGAAAGGGGAAAAAGAAAAACTCAGGTGAAACAATTTTTCTAAGAAAATGCTATCCAGAAAACGAAACATACCTCTGAAATGGATTTGTTTCTGAAGAATCTGCCCGCGTGGAAGGTAAATGACCCCATTTTCGAAATGGGTTTTAAATGGCGTGGGAAAATTCGTAACCGTTTGCTCAGAAACCATCCCGCAAAAACGTGTCTCAGGTAAACAATTACGGGTTTTTAAAACAAAAAAGAACTCAGAGTCATTTGGTTGGATTCGCATCACAAGTGCCATGACAAATGTAACCATAATGCAACAGGGATTACTCTAGATAGTTTTAGGTTCGAATCATGGGAGCAGTAGGAACAAGTCTGAGTGGAGAGTGGAGACACAACAATAACATAGCCTGTGTGTTATCATAACTCAGATAGTGGGAGTGAAAAACAGGGGTTTGATTGCAATCCTTACCATCCCTTGTGATGAAAGCCAAAACTACAGAGTACAGAAACCCTATGCATGTAAAGAGTGGCTCATTAATCTGTTAAGCCAACAAGGTGAGGTGAGGACGAGAGTACAACATGTATGTATTCATTTGTATGACTATTGGTACGACCATTGAATTCACGAGAAGACTATCAAAACATCAAAAGCTCTTCACAAATCGAAAATAAACTATCAAACCATATAACGACCATATCAAAACCAAAACTTTGAGAATATATCACTCAACCATTAGATTTGGATTTCAATTAAATATGGGTGACTTTTAAAAAAAATGTTTCTAAGGCATAAAAAATTATAACACCAAGCTAAGTTTTATGTTTAATTCATGCTTACAGTCATGAATTAAAAATAAAACAAACGAAAATGCAAACAATAAAAATAAGGTAGGCTTCAAACCAACAATCATTTTCAAACTCAGAAGAATGTCTACAGATCCGAGGTGATGCCAGCTAAAAAAAAGTGTAATCTCTTTCGATTGTATCAAATATCAAGAAATCATATTTGGCTGCCAACATGGCTCAACAGGGCCGACCTCTCTAAGTCACTTTATAATTTATAATAATAATTATTATTAATATTAGCAATATTAATTATCTTTTACATTTATTATTAATCACATTAAGGTGGGGCCGACCTGTACCCTTTACATAACAATTAGGGTTACAGGCAGGTCTGAATCTTGAACAACATATAGCAAAGGATCTGATACACCCACTAGGGGCACATCCATAGGGATGTTATAGCTCTAGCTCACTACATTACACATAATAACCATATCTAAGCACATTCACCTGTGTTCATCCACAGGCACATCCACTCTACAGATCTCCATTCCCATTGCCTCACACAAGAGAATCATATGGAGTTTTCTTGTCAACTTTGCTGCTTAGAGGAGGCTAACACATCATCTTCATTTCTGTTCACATGACGATGTGCCCAACAATTTTGGGATTTCACACGTTCACCTTGTGCTCAGCCATAGGCACGTCCAACTCATCAGATCGCTTTTCCTACTGGATAATCATCTTGAGTTCTTCTCACTCTCTTCATGGAGGAGGCCATATCTACGTTCCTAGCTCTGTCTCAGGTAGGAACCACAAACCCTTCTTAGGGGATTTCTCCCAAGTTTATAAGTTGAGAGAAAGGCTTCACATAGCTGCAATGAATCACACCTCGCAGGTTCGTAAGCTAAATAATGTCTCACATAGTTGCATTCATCAACACTCCCTCTCAGCTAGGGAGGCATTCTTTATCATGCCAAGTCTCACACAGATGTATTTTTAATTTTTTCTTGGCTGGAGTTATCAACAATCCCTCTCAACTAGGGATCCATTCTTCACGAAGTTAATTTGGCGAAGATATCTGCAATCTGCTCAAGTGTAGGAAGGTATTGCATGTGTACGATTTTCCTCTGCATCATATCTCTGAAATAAGGATATTTCATCTTATCGTATTTTGATTCATCAGGAAACACTGGGTTCTCAAGGAGCTTTACTCACGATTCTTGGTTATCATCATAGGATCCATATCATGGTCAAGTAAATCTGTCCGAATCTTGTGAAGCCACATTGCTTCGCACACTCGATGCTATATACTCTGCCTCTGTGGTACTCAAGACTATAGAGTTTTGTTTCCTGCTGCATTAGGAAACCATGGAAAACTTCACGATAGAACATAAGTTGGATGTGCTTTTTCGGTTCACTGTACTTTCTTCTCAATCTGAATCAACACTGCAAACTCAAGTTTATACTGGAGGTATATCTCAGTCCATATCCAACTGTGCCTTGTATATATCTCAATACATGTTTTGATGTTATCTAGTGAGTCTCTCTCGGTTGACTTATGAAATGACTAGGCACATTCACTGCATGGCATAAATCAAGTCTAGTGTTGACTATATACATTAGTGATCCAATCAGTTATGGATCAATCTTATATGAATCATCATCAATCTTCTTCTTTAAATCTTTCACGATGGATTTTGCATTCTGTCATACTGAACTCCTTTAATATTTTCACTGTATATTTTCCTTGCCTTAGGAAAATCTTATTGGTCATCTGTCATACTTCTTGTCCCAAGAAGTAGTGCATCATACTCAGATTCTTCATCTCGAATTCAGAAGTCAAGGATTACTTGTAATAACACTCTTTTTGAATAATTCATTAGGATCGACCTCTCGTCACCAACACTGTAATGATATAGGTTTGGATCAACAAAACTCTTGCTAAAATCCAAACTTATCAAGAATATATCCATCTGATATAGTTTCCAACTCATGGATGGTAGTGTATCGGGTTCACTGGATCAAGTGTCTCATCATAGACATCTCCCTCTGTTTGTGAGAAACCTCTGACTATATATCTCATTTTGTATTTCTTGACACTTTCATCAGCTACATGCTTGATCATATAGATCCACTTAGAAGTTACCAAAGACTTCCCTTTACGGTCCCTGAATAATATCTTATGCATCATTATTTTAAGACATACTGGTATTCTTCTGTTATGGCATCTTTCCATACCAGTTCTCTTGTTTCTTCTCTAAGACAAGGAGTCTCAACATCAATGAAGTGGCTCATGACTGAAGGATAGCTCGAAAATCTCTTTTGCATTCTCGGAATGTGCCTTGAGAGGCTTGTATGTTTTTCTACCTCTTGCAGAGTGAGTCTAGGTAGGCATCTTATGCCCTACTGCAATATCTCTAAACATATCAACTGGAGAAATAGGATAACTTGGAGTAATGTCTGTCTCCCTCTGAATTGCTGAAGGGGGAGAAGATATTGTCTCATTGTCAATCTTCATCTGAGATTCTCTAGGTCTTTTTAAAACAATTGTCTCTTCTTCAAGGACAACATCTCCACTTGTCTCAATTTGTCTCTGACTAGGGATGTCTTTGAAGATTCATTGTATCCTTTCTTCCTAAAGGATCTAGCTTGGACTTATTCTCTTTGGGTACATGAAAATACACTGGGCACCCAAATAACCTGAAGTGTTCAATCTCAGGCTTCATTCCAGTGAAGACTCTTTTGGGAGTTCTGTTTTTCAAAGTCCGGTGAAGACTCTTGTTCTGCACATATATCGTGTCATGCATGCTTCTTCCCATGGAATCCTAGAAGGATTTTGATCATGCTTTGAAGCATTGGTTGTCTCAATGATGGTTCTATTCTTCTTCTTTCTCAAATGGTTTTGGCTCTTTCTGAGTCAAGTGACTCCCTTTGAAGGATAAGCATATTCTTTTCTTGTTAACCTATCTGGAACAAGAAAACAAAAAGAACCAACACAATAATATTTCCTAAAGGAGAATAATGAGTACATCTCTAGAATCAAAACATTTGACGAAATATTGTCACAATTACAACACCTACTTGTAATGTAGCAAACCTTTAGAAATATAGGTTAGAGGAATGACAATTACAACAATCAAACCTGAAGTCTTTACTTTGAGTGTTTTGTTTCTCTGAATGCACTTTCACTCATGACAATGATACAAATAATATATACAAGTGCATACCCGAGGATGCTGATATGATTTCTCCAATTCATCCATATTTAATGAGCAGAACAAAATGAATACAAATTATTAATAGGTTCTTAACACAAAATAACAAAGATACAGTAAAACTGGTTTTCTATTCAATAACGAAATAAGTTGAAACTGTAAAATGCAGCGGAAACAAGGTTGTTGGAATGGTGGTGGCTTATCTCTGAGAAGAGATGTGACGGTTGCGCGCATTCGTAAGAAAAAGATTAAAATGAGGCTCTGAAGGCCTTTTTACAATAAACAAGAATGAAAAAACCCCTATACATCCAAAAACCTAACCCTAGGAGATGAAGCGCCAAAAGTCATGTGGGCCCCGTTTGGGTAAGTCAGTACATCAACTTCCCGGGGTCGTAACTTTTGCATACGATCTCCGTTTTAGGCGTGTGATAGCCTGTTGGAAAGGTATCATCGAGGATATTCATTTTGGGGGATCAATCATGCCTTTAGCTATTTTTAAGGAGCTCAATCCCGAAAACCTTCATTTAGGCCCTCAAAATGGCCCCGGAAGCTAAAACTGCTAAAAATAGTAAATTGCCAAAATTGTCAGAAAACTGTTTTGAGCCAGTTGGAAAAGGTGGGTGGCCACCGATATCCATCTAGATCAATCCTCCCTCCTTAGGAAGCAGTTGTCTCCATTGCGTTGAGGCCCCCCATCAGATGAGGAAATTTCTGCTGAATTTGGCCCCGGGTGAGCCACTTGCCTTGGTGCAAGAGCTGCCCTACTTTGACGACTCGATAAAGCTAGATCCTTTGTTGTCGAGTGCCCTTGATATTTGTGTCCACAGTCTGATCATTGGATGCATGTTGTATGCAGTCGGGGTTGATATCTATTGGTGTCAGCTGCTCTGCTACTTCTGAGGTGTCCAATAATGGTGGGAAATAAGGGCGAAGGAGATCCACATTGAACACTGGGTGCAGGCCAAGGAAAGGAGGAATGTTGAGCTCAAAAGCATTATCCCCCATAGCCTTGGTGATAGTGTATGACCCATAATAGAGTGGGAAAAGCTTCATATGGGGTATTGTAAGGCGTTCTTTCTGCAAGTGCAACCAAACTTTGTCACCCACCTGAAACTTATGTGGCACTCGATGTTGATCATGGCATTGTTTGTACTTGTCATTGGACTTCTGTAGGATATCCTGAACCTGTTGGCGGATGTGTTGGATCCTCTCAATGAACCGGGTGGCTTTTTTAGCTTCAGTTGGAGTAGGAGATGAGTTGGTCGAGGTGACTACAAGGGGAAGTGCAACATCTATGGGACCCAATGGTTGAAATCCCAACCCCACCTGAAAGGGGCTGTGGCCGCTTGAGCTATGCAGGGCTCGATTGTAGCTATGATGGACATATGAAAGGTTTTCATCCCATGTGTGAGGGTGCTTTGAATTATACATACGAAGGATATGCACAATCATTCAATTTACAACCTCGGTTTGGCCATCTGTCTGAAGGTGGAAGGTCGTGGATTTGGTGAGCTTGGTGTCTAGCAGTGACCAGAGGCTCGACCATAATGTGCTAAGAAATCGACTATCCCAATCTGAGACAATGGTTTGTGGGATTCCAAAATGTACCCAGACTTGTTAAAAGAAGAGCTTGGTAGTGGCCTTTGCTGTGATGCTCTTCTTGCAGGCAACCAGAATCGCCATCTTAGAAAAGCGACCAACAACCACAAAAACACAGTCATTTCCCTGCTTAGTTGATGGGAGGCCCGACATGTAGTCGATTGAGATTGATTCCCATGGCCTGTCAGGAGTAGGAAGAGGGGTGTATAGGCCCTATTTCTTAGTGGCCGGTTTGGAAATAGCACAGGCAGTGCAAGGCCTGATATACTTGATGACCTCCTGTCAAAGTTTCGGCCAGTAGAAATGTTTCTGTAGCATCACCACTGTCTTTTCGACACCAAAGTGTATTTCCATCCAACTATAGTGGGCTTCCCAAATCATCTTCACTCGCTCACTTTATGGAACACAGATATGGCCCAAACGACACAACAACCCATCCTGAAGATGGAAATTATCAACAACTGCATTTGCACCCAACATTTGGTAGGTTGTGGCGAAGTCAGGGTCTGTCTCATAGAGTTGGGGTCATCTAGATGTCTCATGGCCGCAAGAGCCTAGCACCTTGGTGAGTGCCACGACTGGCGGTCTGCTCAGGCAATCAACGACGTGATTGGTGCTTCCTATTTTATACTTGATGTTGAGGTGGAATTGATGCAAGTATGTGGACCACTTTTCATGGAGGTCATTTTTCAATTTTCCCTGTGAACTGCAATGGCTTATGATCAGTGTGGATGACTGTCTCCTTCCCAAGAATGTAATGTCTCCACTGGCAGCAGGCTTGCATAATGGAGTACACTTCCTTGTCTTAAATAGGGTACTTACGGACAGTATCTAACAGTGTCTCACTATGATAGGCCACAGGGTGGCTGTGCTGAGTGAGAATGGCGCCCACGACATAATCTGAAGCATCTGTCTCGATCTCAAAGGGATGTTGCAGGTCTGGTAGTGAAAGTACTGGGGCTGAACACAAGCATTGCTTTAAATCATCGAATGCTTATTGTTGGGACAAACCCCACACAAATTTCGCCTTACCACCACCCCTGTTTATTTGGCTGAGGGCCCATGCAATATGGGAGAATCCCAACATGCACCTACGGTAGAAATTGGCAAGGCCAAAGAAGCTCTGAAGCTCAGTGAGTGTTGTTGGGGCTGGCCAGTCATAGATGACTTGAATCTTGGCTAGATCCACGTGTACACCGTGTTGATCAATGATGTAGCCCAGGTAATGGACCCGGTCCATGCCGAAGGAACATTTTTCCAGGTTGGCGTATAGCTTGTGCTACCGCAGGGTGTGGAGAACCTGATGAATATGTTGCAAGTGTTCAGCCCAAGTCTTGCTGTAAATTAGAATGTTGTTCAGATACACCAATACAAAAGTATTGGTGAATGGTCATAGGATATCGTCCATCATCCTCATGAAAGTGGTTGGGGCATTTGTCAAACCAAAGGGCATGACCAACCATTCAAAAATGCCTTCCTTTGACTTGAACGTCTTCTTCCGCACATCTGTCTATTCTATCGGGACCTGGTGGTAGCCAGACTTCAGATCAATCTTACTGAAGTATTTGCCCCCCATGAGTTTATCAAGGAGGTCGTCGATTTGGGGAATCGGGTACCGGTTTCTGACTGTGATTTTATTCAGAGCCCAATAATCAATACAGAGTTGCCAGGTTCCATCTTTCTTCTGTACCAACATGATTGGGCTCCCACAAGGTGATGAGCTGGGGTAGATGTGCCCCTTGTGGAGAAGTTCTTGGATCTGTCGCTTGATCTCCTCATTCTCTAACAAAGAGCGACGATAGACTGGCCCATTGGGAAATGGTGCACCGGGGCTCAGATTGATGGGGTGCTTGACCTGGCAGTGTAGAGGTGCCCCTGTAGGTGAGGAGAAGATATCTGAGTATTCCTCCATGACCTTATCTACTTGCTTCTGCTATGTGGAGAGGTCGGCCGAAGAGACCCTGGATGTGGCTATGATCTTTCACTTATTCTGAGAGAGAATCACGAAGAAGACAAACTTCCTCATCTGAGAGATGACCTTCCTACATTTCTTAACAGAGATCAAGGAAATAACACTAGGTGGGACTGCCTCGGGCATCTTGTACAATTTCCTGTTCAAAGTAATAATAACACTACGAGGCCTAGACTCATATACAACATGATGTTTCCATAAATAAGGTTGGCCCAAAAGAACATCACAAACTTCGAGAGGAGCAACATCACACAATACCTCGTCTTTGAAAGGCTTGATGCCGTACGATAGTCGACACTGTTGGCTGACGCAGAGATCACTTTGTTGGCGGAGCCATCCAATGGTATAGGGTTGTGGGTGCGGCGTTGTTGGTAGGGCCGACCGCTTGATGACCTCTACTGAGATGAGGTTCTTCTGGCTACCGCTATCAACAATGAAGTGCAGCAGGGTGCCTTTTACCCACATCTGTGAATGGAAGAGGTGCTCTCCTTCTTCTGGCTCATCCGGTTCACTAGGCTGGATCTTGGAGGTAGCAACAGTGGCACTAGGTTCCGCGTCAATGATCCATCTTCCCCTTTCTGGTTCTAGCTCAGAGTCAGAATCCACATCTGATTTAGAGGCTTTCACTTCGGCCACCAACGACTGTTTTGAGAGGAAGTCAATGCGAAGGGTTCTTATGGAAGTCGCACCACTTCCCAGTATCTTTCTTTGTCTTTCCGATGTCCTTCTTTGCTTGCGGCTTGGACTGGTAGTCCCGATACTATCCATATTTTCTCCGTCCTTTGTTCTGTGGGTTGGGGCTACCCTTTCCTGGCTTTTGTTGTGAGGGGTTCCCAGGCCCAAATTGTCGCGTCTTTTGTTTGAGCTTCTGCTCGATTTTGACGACATATCGGTAGGCCACGCCCAAGGATTAGATGTCCAGAAATTCCATTTCAGTCTAGATGTATCTATGCAGAGCACCACGATACTTGAGCACCAGATGTCGCTCTGAATCTTTGATACCCATCTTGGTGCACAGGGTATGGAAGATATTTGTGAAATCTGGCACTGCTTGGTCTCTTTCTTGCCACAATGTGGTCCATTTGGTATACAGGTCGTCATAACTTTCAAATGGGTAGTATTGTTCCTTAATAACATCCATGAAGGATTCCCAGGTGGCCGTGACTGAAAATAATGAGGTTTCCTCTGTTTCCTTTTGCTCACAGAAAGTTTCCCACCAATCTTTGACATGGGAAACGATTTTGAGGAGTGCAAAAGTAATCTTCTCTCTATTCGAAAAGTTATGGACAAAAAATACCCTTCTAGTAGATTCAACCACTTGTCTACAACATCTGCGTCTATCTAACCTTCAAATATAGGAATATAGAAGTTTATTTGTACCTTGAAGGGGGTGGCACCTCCGTTTGAAGAAGATGCGTCGCCTGTTGGTAGTCACCGAAGGATTTGCGCGAAACTATCCATCATCTCGTTCCTCTGTTGCGAGAGGGCTTCCTCAATCAATAGTTTGAAAGGATATCCTATCCCATCATATTTATTTTCTCCTTCCATGAGAGGTTTCTTGGGCGTGCGAGAGATTCTGTCCTCAAGAGAAACAAGCTCGAGACCCAACTATTTGTACTCCGACCTCGTTGGGGACATGCATTAAGATGACAAGGAGAAGACTGCTCTGATACCACTGATCTAGATTTTATGAGCAGAATGAAATGAATACGGATTATTAACAGGTTCTTAACACAAAATAACAGAGATACAGTAAAACTGGTTTTCTATTCAATAACAAAATAAGCTAAAACTGTAAAATGCAGCGGGAACAAGCTTGCTGGAATGGTGGCGGCTTATCTCTGAGAAGAGATGTGACGGTTGTGCGCATTCGCAAGAAGAAGATTACAATGAGGCTCTGAAGGCACTTTTACAATAAACAAGAATTCCAAAAACCCTATACATCCAAAAACCTAACCCTAGGAGATGAAGCGCGAAAAGTCACGTGGGCCCCGTTTGGGTAAGTTAGTACATCAACTTCCTGGGGTCGTAACTTTTGCATACGATCTCCGTTTTAGGCGTGTGATAGCCTGTTGGAAAGGTATCATCGAGAAGATTAATTTTGGGGGCTCAATCATGCCTTAGGATATAATTGAGGAGCTTGATCCCGAAAATCCTTCATTTAGGCCCTCAAAATGGCCCCGGAAGCTAAAACTGCTAAAAATAGTAAATTGCCAAAATTGTCAGAAAACTATTTTGAGCTAGTTGGAAAAGGTGGGTGGCCATCGATATCCATATGGATCACCAATGGATCTTGGATGATCTCTATCCTCTGAATATTTATGAAGAAGATAGTCACGATGTCACCTTTTGTCATCTTTGTTATTTTGAAGCTGACCCTTCAAAGTAAAGGCTTGAGTAGATGATTGGCTTCCTTGTCCTTACATCATTTTCCTTCCATTCATTTATAGTTGTTTTTGGTAAACCATTTTGTATTACCCATAATAAGTCTTCCTCTGAAGTCTGGTCTTTCAATAACTTTGAAGCTGCTTGATCCATCAAGCTTATTTTCCATCATAGTTTTGTTCATCATAAATTTAGATTATTCACAACCCTTTGTTAACTAGGCTAGAAAGCCTAACGATTAGGCTAGGCTAGCACTTTTAGGTTTTATTGGACTTATGTCTACCAAAAATAAGCCTTTGAGAGATAGGAGAACACTGGTGAGATGAAGAGATCCTTCAATGAGTTTGCAGAAACCCTAATTCTGGTTTTTTTGCAGAAATTAGCGAAACCCTAGAAACCCTAGGGCCAAAATTCCAAAATGCTTGGAATGTCACTTTGAGAGTCTCTCGAGATGTGCTGGAGGAGGTCGTACTCTCCTATGCCAAAATTATCCCCAACGTTCAAGTGTTTAAGGGCTGAAACACCTCATAAAGGAAGGCCGTACATATTTTATGGAAACCTTAGGAGGGCCGTATGGTTCTGCAGAAGAGAGAGGAGACTGATAGATGCTTGTGAAATGGGTTCTTCAAGACCTATGCTCTGATACCATGTTGATTTTTCATAAGTTACGTTAATCATGAAGTTCATTCCATTTTAGCATTTCACTTAACCATAAACAATAATGTTGCAACAACCAAGATCATAAGAAGAAACACCATGCACAAGAACACAAGAAGTATCCTGGGAAACCCTTCTCAACAAGGGAAGAAAACCCAACCAAATATTTTTCTATATTCTTCAAGAGAAATACCTTCACCTCCAAGAAATACCTAACACACAAGAGGGTGCTTAAACCATAGAAATCTAGCACCCAAGAGAGGTGCACACCTTTTGCCAAAGAGATGTACTTGCTGAAATTTCCAAATTCACAAGGAAAATATGATTCCACAATGGGGAATCCTGCCTTACTTATATTAGACTTGACCAATCAACAAAGACATCTATTGGCTCAACAGGGCCGACCTCTCTCTTTATAATTTATTATTATTATTATTATTATATTATAATTAATATTATCAATATTAATTATCTTTTACATTTATTATTAATCACATTAAGGTGGGGACGACCTATACCCTTTACATAACAATTAGGGTTATAGGCAAGTATGACTCTTGAACAACATATAGCAAAGGATATGATACACCCACTAGGGAAAAATCCATAGGGATGTCATAGCTCTGGCTCAGTGCATTACACAAAAGAACCAGATTTACACACGTTCACCTATGCTCATCCACATGCACGTTCACTCTACAGATCTCCATTCCCACTGCCTCACACAGGAGAATCATCTGGATTTTTCTCGTCAACTCTGATACTCAGAGGAGGCTAACACATCATCTTCATTTTTGTTCACATGATGATGTGCCCAACACTTTTGGGATTTCACATGTTCACCTTTTGCTCAGCCACAAGCACGTCCAACTCATCATATCTCTTTTTCTAATGGATAATCATCTAGAGTTCTTCTCACTCTCTTCATGGAGGAGGTCATCTCTATGTTCCTATCTCTGTCTCAGGCAGGAACCACGAACCCTTCTTAGGGGATTTATCTTAGGTTTGTAAGCTGAGAGAAAGGCTTCACATAGCTGCATTGATCCACACCTCACAGGTTTGTAAGTTGGAGAATGTCTCACATAGCTGCATTCATCAACGATACCTTACTCACCCATTTATGTTGTCTCTCATTCAAGTCCCTCTGCTCTAATAAATATCACAAGTTGTTGTGGTCCGTCCTAACCACAAAGCATCCTCCTACCAAGTACTGTCTAAATTTGGCCAATGCATGCATGATGACCAACATCTCCTTGTCATAGATCATATAGAGCTTCTCGTGATCCCTTAGCTTTATGCTCTTGAAGGTGATTGGGTGTAAATTATTCATCAATACTACTCCTATCCCTTCGCTAGATGCGTCACATTCCAGGAAAAAAGTCCGTGTGAATTATGGTAGTGATAATACTGGTCAAGTACTCATTACTTTCTTCATTTTTTCAAATGTCGCATGCGCCTCTTTTGACCATAGGACTGCCCCATTTTTGGTGAGATCTGTCAATGGCATTGCTAATTGAAAAAATCCTTTCACAAAGTGCCTGTAGTAACTACATATCCTATATAATCCTCATAGATATGTGAGTGAGCTAGGAGTGGGCCAGTTTAAGATGATCTGAATCTTCTCCCAATGCACTTTTATTCCCTCAACACCAATCATGTGCCATATATAGAGGATCTATGTCAACTTGAACTCTTTTCTACCTTAGCAAAAAGCGATTGTTCCTCCATAACGGTGAGAATCTCGTCCACATACTTCAGTTGTTCTTCCCATGTCCTGCTATAGATGAGAAGATCGTCAAAGAACACCAATAAAAATGTCCTCAACTGCTTGTTGAAGATATGGTTCATGCATGACTGAAAGGTAGCTTTCTGGTGCATTAGAGAAACCGAAGGGCATGACTAAAAACTTATAGTTCCCATAGTGATAGCTGACTGTTATTTTATGTGTATGCTCCTCCCTTACCCAAATCTGGTGGTACCCTGATAGCAAATCATCCTTTGAGAAATACACCATCCCATGTAGTTCATCGATCAACTCATCAATATTGGGCATTGGGTATCAGTTCTTGATGGTATTTTTATTTAACGCCCTATAGTCTATGCACATCCTCATAGTACCATCTTTCTTTTTCACCAGTGCAACTAATGAAGCAAAAGGACTAGAACTAGGTTAGATGTGTCCCATCTCTAGTAGCTCCTTTATGTCCTTCTCTATTTCATCCTTGAATCTCTTGGGATGCTTGTAAGAAGAGGTGATGAAGGGTTTTGATCCTTCTTCTAGCTCAATGACATGCTCAAATCCTCTGTTTGGTGGTTTCCCTACTGGAAATGGTTCAAACAGTCTCTCTTGTTGTCCCAACAATGCATGGATATCCATAAGGTAATGCAGATATTCCTATGATGGCTTCTCCATAATGATCAAGCACTTTGTTGCACAAGCCACGTCCTCGTGTCTAAAAAAGGCCTCCATGTGTTGGTTAGACACGATCCCGTGGGAACCTATTGGCATACCTCTCAGGACAACTTGCTGCCCATCCTTGTCCTGGAACTCCATTCTCATGTCCTTATAATTCATGTGAATATCCCCTAAAGAGTATAGTCTCTTAACTCCTAACACCACATGAATATCTTCTAAATCCATGATGTAAAAGTCCTTGGTCAATGTGTTGTAACTCTTTTCCCTTGCACAATTCCTCTAATCCTGAAGGTATAATATTTAGGGACTCATGAAAGTGTGGCAATGTTTGCCCCCTTAGGGATACCTTGTAATGGCACCTACTATGTAGTCTACAAGGGCTCGCTATTGTCTTGTACAATACCTTTGCCATCACCGTCATCCTCCTCGTCGGAAACTACCTCAATATAATGGACTTTACCCTTTCCCATACATCTATGACCTGGTTCCCATGGATCTTTGCAGCTGAATTAAAGCTTCGTCCTCCTTAGTTCTCTCTAAGTCTCCTCATCCGTTATGTCCTTCCCTGTCCATGACTTCTGGGAAAATTTGGTTTCCTTGCCTCCTTGAGGGATGAAGGATTTTATCCAAGCCTTCTTGTTGAGTGCGTCCTTCATATCCCGGGACCTCATGATGGTCTCCTGCAATGTGGTTAACCTAAAGGCCTTCACCCATCCTCTCAAAGGTTCAATCAATCCTCCCGTGAATAACATCACCAACCTTTGTTGAGATATATATGTCACCATAATCACCATTCTCTTAAATTTTGTGATGTATGCTTATGGTGTGCCTGTTTGTTTCAATTGTGCCAATTCTCTGAAGTGCATTTTATGGGCCTTGTTTTCAAGCATGTCCATCAATCTTTGAGTGAATTCCACATATGAAGTCACGTTGGCGTGCCCTAATGTCACCAACCCATGGTACCACCATTCGTGAGCTTCTCCTTCCAAGTGAAGAGTGGCGTATTGAATTGCTCTACTTCGGACATTGGGTTGAGTTGGAGGTACATGTCTAACTTATGTACCCAGGACCTGGATGTACTCTTTGTTGATCCATCGAAGGGTGGAATAGTCAACCTTCCCACCTTGCGCATGAGATCAAAATTCTATGTGCTTCGTGTTCCTTTGTTCCCCTCCATCGGGCTATACTTATGTTTGAGTTCGCATAAGTATTTATAGGAAACATTCTCACGAATGTCCGCATATATCGTCTCATACTCTCTGTATGAGACATTAATATCAATCCCCAGATCTAGTTACTCCTTTACTTCTATAGGCTACCCTGTCAGGAACTGTGGTAATAAATTCCTAGGTATCTTTATGCTCTTGCTCTGAGTTGGAGTGTGGTTGTTTCTATTCTCAGAGTGTATTTTGTCACTCCAACGGGATCCACTAGGTCCACCTTGACTTGCACCATTGATATTTCTACTGTCCTAACAACGGTGTGAATGCCTCAAGTGACTGCTATTGGAACTTTGTTGTATCTTCCTGTCTCCTGACCAAATCTTGTAGTATTTGGATCACCTCATTGTTGTCTCCCATGCTTCCTTATGGTTACAAGTCTATGTGTTTTACTTCTATTTATCTTTCTATCGATTCTCGAAAAGTTTTTTCTCCATGCCCTTTTCTTCTAGGCATCAATGTATTCACACGCTGGTAGAATCACCGACTATCATACCACTGTAATGTTCCCAACTAGAATATAGGGGAAATATTTGTGTACTACCCAATATTATTATTTTTCTTTGTCTGATTTTATTAAACAGTTTGCTGGAAGTGCCAAATAATAGATTAAACATAGATCATACATCCATTACACATAGAATTGAGCAGATAATAATGGAATCTTATTGTGGATGGAAGTTCTCCAAAAATGAGTACAATGGTAAATATGAGTTGTAATAATAGTTGCAAACTACTACTAAGCACACAAGCTAATGGCTTCCAGGAAGCATCACAAACTACTAGAAAAACAATGGAACCTGGAATGATGTCAAGATATGGAACCCAAGGCTCTTCAAGCCTTCCTCTGCTCTACTTAGGTGATGTTTTCTCCATAGCCGATCCTGCAATTGCTTCAGACTCCTTCCCAGACCTGATCTGACGAGCTATTGCAAAACCCTGATTCACAGGGGTCCTCATGGGATGTCTTCTGGGTGTCTAGCGGGGCCGTGTGGGATGACCCTAGTTCAACCCGCAGGGATGCCTCCTTTTCAAGGTGCACAAAAACCTCTTGCACCTACGACCTTGATGAACAAATTCTTCATAAATTTACCATAAACCCCTTTTGCGAGTTGATCTTGACTTCAAATTCTCTTCTGGAAGAAAACAAGCCCCACAATGAACTCAAATGAGGATTCCAGATGAATCCCCCTCTTGTCTAGCTAGGGTGGATATTGCACCATCGAAACCAAACCTACAGTGGAAGGGTTTTACCCAAAACCCCCACGGAAACACTGGCTACAGGAGCACTCAATAAGATATAAAAACATAATGCCAAGGGGAAGGGTTTCTCCTCTATTTATCCTTCCTTTCGATCTTCTAGATCTTTACCCCATTTTGACCAATTCAAATCTTCACTTTATTTTCCCTCCAATTCCATTAAATATAATTGTTTATTTTATTTAATATCAATTTTAGGGTTTGCAAATCTTTTTACCTAGTGACACCTCCTTGAATCCCTTTTTCCTTTGTGATTATAGCCTACAGAAGTCGTATAGGATATTGATTCATCCCAATCACTTGGAAGGGGACATTACATAGCTACCTTTATGTCCCAAGGAAATCGTATGTATATTTATATCAGTTCACCTTTTTCTTTGAAAATGAAACTTATATTAAATACCATAGTTATAGTTGATAAGATTTATAGTTGCAACTTGTTCACAACAATATTTCTTGAAGAGGGCCCCTCTTAGGTGCTTGGATGATTCAACATGTTCTACTTTCCTTTGGAAAAAGAAACACATGATAGCCTCTCAAGGAGACAATTCCCAATTGGGAGAATTCAATTAAGGATGTAGACCCTTTGCCCCTTGGGGCACATGCCCATCTATTAGACTTGACTCTTCCTATCTTATTTATTATCCTAAGTTTATTCCCTCCATTTTTCTTTGGAACACCTCCCAATGACATGTGGCATTAAAAATGTACCTATCTCCGGTTGACTGTTACATTATGCACAAGCTATGCAATGTTCCATGGCTCTCTCTACTTCACATTCAAACACTATGGAGGAAATTTATTTATAAATATGTTATGGATACCCTCCCACAATGCATGTGGGATAAATAAGGTGGATTTTCAAATCAAGGGCCAAGATTCACATGGAGAATAGATCAACGATTATTGAGTCTCTATCTTTCGGAAGCCATAAATTGAGTTCTCAATGTTCAAATTGAGCAAACGAGAGCTCGTTGGAAAGATAGAGACACAAAGAAAACTTTGGAAATGGCTTATGTGGTCGGAATGATAGTTATCATTCCCTAAAAATTAAAACACATTAGTGATTATTTCTGGCTTGGTAGCACATTATTTTTGAAAAATTGGTTGTTAAAAGGAATTTGTGAACATCTAAAAGTATACCCTAATTGAGATATGAATATAAAATTTCATATTTACCAAAGGGATCTTAATTCATTTCACAAAAGGGTAAAAACCCTAACCATAAAGTTGTTCCAAGAACCCAAGATACCGAGTACAATTTACGAAGTGTGAATAAAGGAGTTGACTTCGAACACTCGTAGATTCATTTGACAAGAGCCAATGATGTAAACCCACTGTTGAAATGCAAGGAGACCTGCCACTGATGTCTACAAGTCCCATGGTACTGATGGGTTTCTAGATTTCAATCCTGGATAATGAACTAGAGGTGTGAGGGTGAAATCTGTCGAAGGAGGGTCTTGATATATCTCCCATCAATCGACACAAAACATGTAAATATAGATGGTGTGAAAATCACAATGGAGAAAAACTGACACAAGGATGGCCGGGAAAGGGGAAAAGAGATTGTAGGTGGATGATGCAGAGAAACTTCCCTTGAACATGTATGCACGAAAAATGTCTTGACCTAGTAGCATTAACTCATATGAATACCATACTAACTGGTCATGGATTGATGAGTGGAACGTGACACAATGATGGGAATGGTGGTCGATGAGAAAGAATGGATGACTTGACCATTATACATGATGATAGAATATGTGCATTGTTCAAGGGATACTCAAAGTAGTAATGAATGCTAGATAATGAAGATAACAAGATGGAAAACCCCTCTAAAAATTCGCCACCATGATTGGCGAGTACCTCTTTCTAGTTTTACGAGCTTGAGGAGGATAATAGATGCTCGATATAGCTCATCTTACGATGAGTCCCTCGACATATTATTAATGAACCTGAAGAAGCAGGGGTTCGGTCCCATGTGTGGGTCCTTTGATGTAAAGTTTAACGAGCCCAAAGAAGGTAAACTTGATGATGTTTTCATGTTTAGAGAGTCTGAAAAGAAAGTAAAGAAGATTGCATAATGAAATTTTTCGTAAAGTTAGTCTCCAGGGTACGAAAAAGTATAAAACAATACCTAGGAGAACTCTCCTAACTAAAATGGATAGGGTGTTCCTTTTTCGTAAATAGTTTGATGAGACCGAAAAAGAGATAAAATTCCGCTCAACAGACGTGCTTTCTAATTCACTTTAACGAGTGTGAAAGGCAACAAGATCGCTCGACAATCTTTTCATTTTTTAACGAGTTCAAAAAGAGCTTAAATAGTTCTCGATAATGAGATCCTTTTTCGTAATTAGTCTAACGAGGCCGAAAAATGGGTAAACTATCACTCGAAAGACGCCCTTTCTAACCTTTTAACGAGTGTTAAAGGAAACAAGCTCACTCGACAATGTTTTCATGTTTAGAGAGTTTGAAAAGAGCTTAAAGGAGACTCCAAAGAGTTCCTCATAGAGATTTTACGAGTTCAAAAAAGAGATAAAATTATACTCAATAACCTATTCTCATGTATTAATGAGCACGAGAAAGAAGAAAGACTAAGGTCGATAACCTATCGTCATGTATTTACGAGCATGAGAAAGAAAAAAGACTAAGCTCAAGATTGGTTTCATTTTTACACAAGCTTGAAACAGAGTAAAAATATGCTTGGGTAGGTTTCATTTTTTCATGAGCTTGAAACTAGGAAAATTATGCTCAACACCTCCCAATGGAAAGTACAAAGGTGGGTGGTTGGTACTTTTCCCCCAGCTTAAGAAGCTAGTGGCTTAACTCCAACATAATAACCAAAGACTGGAGACATGCCCCCCAAGCTTCATTTCATCCACTGAATCTTCTCCCATCGCCAATGTCTATACCTTATAGACTCCTGGTTACTAATACATGTCAAGGGAAAAACCTCGATCATGGCTTCCAAGAGATCTTCGCGATACAAAATAAAAAAACTCTGGAAGGAATGCATGTCAAGGGGAATGATAGGGGTAGGGATATTAGCCTCTGAAATCCCTATCGAAGACAACACCATGTCAACTACCAGATCTAAGTCAGAAGAAGGGAGAGATTCTTGCTCATTCGGAGTTTCATGCATGGGACAAGTTGCGACATAATTGACCTGCGGCAGGGCGGATGACGCTGACATATAATGACCATTTACGGAAGATTGATGGTTGACCATCATATGAGGGACAATGAATGAAATATGTTCTATGGTACATCACTCGAAAGAGTGTGGACACAAAATATTTCATTACGTAAACATAGTATCGCCTGAGGAGAAAATTAAAGTCCAAGGGGTTGTGGACTACCATCACATCAATATAGACCAATTTCCACCCAAAAGTAATAAGAAATTGAGGAAGGATCCCGAAAGGTTGACTAACCCTTCAATTAAAAGCCAACAAATTTTGAGCCACTGGTGCTGGTTGAGGTGAACCAAGAGCTTGCCAAGCATTCAAGGATAGGATGCTAACAAAAACTCCTTCGTCTATTATAGTGTTTGGAATATTCCTACCACAAAATTTGACAGTGATTTGGAAATGTGTGTAAGAAGGGAGACGAGGTTCTATTAGAGCATTCCAATCAATGGTAATCAAATTGCTTGGAGGGGGTGCCATTGGAATGGGTGGAATTTCCCCTTGTATGAAAGCATCTGCAATAACAAGAAATACTAGAGCTACATCCTCACTCTTCAAAGGAGGAGTGGGATCTGTTATCGTACAGTTTGTAGGAAGGGTTTAGGTAGCTTGAGTCAAGGCTTCAAACTGGCGTAACAGGAGCTTCCCCACCCACTATCACCTCGATGGGGAGCTCTTTCTATTTAGGATGGCTAGTCCAAGGGAGACGTCCCTAGTAATCTGAGTTTATGAAAGGGGCAAAGGGCTAGTGGATCAAGCTAAGAGTGTCCTTTCACAGATTACTTGCCAAAGAGATAGTCAAAGAAGAGATTCCATTGAATGGCACCTGTTTGCGAGACAAGACAAATAAAACTAGAAAGTGCTGCAGTGGTTAGTGCTTCAAATATTACTGACTATCTTTCACATATATATGAGCAATGATCAAATGTAATTATTGACGAAGTCAATGATTACTAAAC
>ML783472.1:181186-204904 GCA_009831015.1 Picea engelmannii | reverse complement strand
TTTTATCTTTTACCAG
This sequence comes from Picea engelmannii, assembly GCA_009831015.1. NCBI lineage: Eukaryota > Viridiplantae > Streptophyta > Pinopsida > Pinales > Pinaceae > Picea > Picea engelmannii. The sequence continues at coordinate 204,888 of ML783472.1, read as the reverse complement.
CTGCTTTTACCCCCTGGGCCTTTAGCCCCTTCTTCCCACAAGACAAGATGTACCCTGGAAGGTCATCCTAATGGCTAGACTAGGGGAATGGGATGGATGAGCGGGGTGTAAAATGTAAAAGTGATAAGATGGTGGGAGCGGACGATGGCTCTGCAAACCCCCTTTGGTGGCTAACCAAAACCCATGAATACCAGTTTGCTAAGTTGCCACATCAATCACCCCAACAATGGTCAAGTGGATTAGTGTAAGATCCAAGCAGTTATCCGAAATGAAAGAAACCTAATGCATATATAAGAAGGTTATAATGATCAAATATGACACATACCATGATACCTCGGACCAACTACCTCATGGAGAAAGAGCCCTCTCTGATGCAAGCCCAGGCCGGTAGTGATGGAAGCTGGTACTGCTGACAGGACAAGTCTGGCTGAGAAGAAGAAAGATGGGCCCTTCAGGGCCATTCCTAAGTCACTCCTGCTCTCAGTACTCCATGTCTAGGACCATGTGGGCCTCGAGACATGATCTCCTAGTTTTCCCTAGATATCGGGGATAACAGGATCGACTGATGGGGATATCGAATCGGCCACTTGATGGACCAGATCGACTGAGGAGGTACTTGGATCGATCATTGGGGTTTCACTCTTTGATGGAAGAGTGGGATCGACCGATGACGAAATCGGATCAACCACTTTATCAACTAGGTTAATAGAAGATGAAACCAAATTGACCACTTGATCAACCAGACTAACCGAGGAGGGAATCATAATGACTAGGTCATAAACTAATGGTGGGTTGGGAGAGAGTTTACGTTAACCTATTAGAAGTTATTGCTGAACATCAATAATCTTTTTCAATAGATATGAAGCTTCATCCATGCGGGGAAAAAGGTAGGTGCGCTGCATCTCCTTACATAAAAAGCAAGGAAATTTGACTTTACCCTTCTTATTTCCAACCAGATTACTAGTCGTTGGGTTGTCACGAGCATGACTTGCAACGAATGATGACGCGGATTGAGAAGAAACCTGAGACCACACTTCTATGACTTTGGGAATTCCAAGGAAATCCTTGAGAAGGTGATCACCCTTACAAATACTGCAAGGGAATTTGGGCTTGCGATTTTTCTTGTTAGACTTGACGACACCATCAACACTCCCATCATGATGCCTAGAGGTTGGATGATCGCTTCTAACATGTCCTGTAGTGGTTGGAATATTTTCCTCTTTCTTAGTTTACTTCTTCTTAATCTTTTGTTTCTTCTTCTTCCTGTTGTCCTGGTTACTAGCTGTAGAGATTTGACTAGGTGAAGAGGAAGACGGGGAAGAATACCCTACGGGCGAAGAAGGCATAGGATTAACATGAGGTTGATGATCTGGGGGTGGAGTGTTTACAAATGAAGCACTAGGAGCATTGACGTTCACCATAGTGGAAAATAACCAAACTGGTAACTTAATCGTGAGACCAGGAAGAGTCAAAGTGGTGATGTATGGTGGAGAAATGTGTCTCGCAGAAGGAGAAACAAATGACATCCCTGAAAAATGGGTTGGTATTCCTAGGAAATGACGCCATAGATACATAATCAAGCTTAAGTTCCACTAAGAAAACAAAGAGCACACGCTAGAAAATCTAAGAAGCAAACCAAACAAACCAATAACTTCTCACAATGAACTTACTAGTTGGTGATGAAATCCAACATCGTAGGAGAACGTGAGAAGAGGTTGGGATGAACAGGTGGATTAGTTAAGTTGGCGAATTTCTTAAAAAAATTATGCCCTGATGCAAGTCCCCTGACGATGAAAGCCGCAGGTGACCCTCCAAGGAGCCTGAGTGAGTTTGACCAATGTTTGACCTAGGTACAGTGAAGACTCCCCTTCACCGTCACCTTGTGTATAGAACCTAAGGATTATGACCACTAAGGTTACCAACTCATAGTCAGCCTCTAGCCGAGTACAATCGACAGTCAGGTCCGAAAGTATGGGAAGGATATCAAGTCCGAAATTCTCCAAGAGGACTGAGAACAAGAGGACCAGAATAAACTGTAGAGTACCTCAAACAGATTCAGGATTCAATAAGTTCCGAGACCAAATGAAAACAATCGATTCTCAAGAAGAACCCCCAATATACTAACGTTCCACTACGTTTGGTTAAGCCTCAGAGAGGTAATCTCCACTTCTCTCCTGCACATAACCTTGTGTTTAACCCCTGTGTGAAAGGAGGGTCCTGACTATGCTTATACACAAATTGAATTTTCTCTCCCTATTGTAAGATTCTAAGTTGGTTTTAGTTGCTTTGGAGAGCTCACCTCACAGCCTATTCCAAAGCTCTATCCTGATCTAGTGTTGATGTATAGGCCCAAAAAAGAAAAGTTACTAGATCATTTTTATTAAGCGCTTGGTTTTCTGGTTGTTGGTTTACTCAAGGGTGCGGTATTGAAACAAATGATGTGTAAAGGACGTGACTCCAAAAAGGTGCAGAGAATGATGCAATGCAATAATTCATTTTCGATGAAAGCTAGCTAAAGCATGGAGGGGATTTCTTTATTCATTTATAATGACAACTAAGCACTCAACAACATGCAATCTTAATTTTATTTTCAATGAAATGGACAATAATGCCAAATGATGAACTAAAGTTCTTGCAATATGAAAGCAAACAACTTTCCTATGCTACTTTTGAAAACACACCAACAAAATTATATACTTTCTCTTTTTCTTTTCAAGTAAATGCAATTTGAAAGGATTTCCTTCTATTTCTTTTCTTTCAATCTACAATGTGTAGTACAATAAAAATTAGATAATAAGGAAGAAAGAAAAGATCCCAAATTTAAACAAGTAAAAATCAAGGCTTCAAAATAGAAAAAAGTCTTCCAAATGACTGAAAATCAATCAACACTCAAAGAAATCAAAGAAAGAGTGGGAAAACAATCAAAGAGAAATTTCTCCAAACAATCTTTCAGGGAGATGCCAAAGATATGTAGACTACTTGAGGAGGCTAATTCAGAGAGTTATAGTCAGACCAATGCAACAAGAAGTGAAATAAGATGACATATGAGTGGCATACAGAAAGAGAGGAAGAATTTTCAATAAAAAAGAAAAATAATTCACAAAAAAATTGTAAAATTCACAGCAAGGAATCTAAGGTAGATTGAAGGTGGATATGGGGTGTTGAATAGGCCACAACAAACATATACGAGTGAGTATTTTAAAGGATAAATCTTCAAAAAGGGGTCTTAGGATAATGGTCACTCCTTAAAAAGGGAGACAAAATGACCGGTCGCTCCTTGTGAAGGGAGAAAGGATGACTAGAAAGTCTGGTCGCTCCTAGTTAACCTAAGAGGGGGTCTAGTCGCTCCTTGTAAAGGGAGAAAGGATGACCAGAAAGTCTGGTCGCTCCTAGTTAACCTAAGAGGGGGTCTGGTCGCTCCCTTAAAGAGGAAAAGGTGTGACCGAAAGAGGTTGGTCGCTTCCTTATATATAAAAAGGTGCGACTGTAGGAGTTTGGTCACTCTGTGTACACAGGGAAGGTGCGACCGAACTTGGGAAGTGAAAAATGGTGGATCTGGATGCGATCTAACAGATTTGGGATATGGGTTTTTTCAACTAGACTCATAAAAGAGTGGGGAAATGATTGGGATGGAAGAGCAGTTAAAAGGGAAGATATATTTAGAAATAAGATTAAAAAATTCAACAATCTAATGGGATTAATACTGGGAGAAAAAATCCTCAGTATGGTCGTCAATCTGTTGTAGGGATTTTTCACCCTACAGGAGCTGAGCTCCATTAGGTTCTACCAACACCTAAGATAGGAATATAGACATAAACTAAGGATGTTCCTATATCTGATTCATACATGAAAACCACCAAAGGAGATGAAATCCTCCCAAATATCAAAGCAATCATGCATGGGTTGATAACAGATCTAATGATATATCACAACACATAATTATACTAATTCTCTACCGATGAATACATAAAATTGTATGAACAATTAGATAGAGGGAAACTTCCAGTATGCATTCTATTAATCAAAGAAGCAATATTACAACTTACAAATGAGAAGTTGATGCAATGGTATCCTTCCAAGCTCCTTTCCCAAGTCTTGCAACCAAATCACTCGAGTAACCTTGCTAGCTCTTTCCTCCCCCATTTCCCATGGGAAATGGCTTGGTTCTTATAGGGCTTTAGGGATAAGGCCATATAGTTATTAGGATAATATTCTCGAGCTCATGATGGAAGCATGCTCAAAGCTAAACCCTAATAAATCACTCTGAAGTCTAATCCATCAAAACCAAATCCAAAAATGGGAGCTTCTAGACTCAGTTGTGACCTCTACGCACAGATAGAGCGACCCGATCGTGACCTGGCAAGCCAGAAATAGTGACCAAGCCTTTCGGTTGTACCCATAATGAAGGGAAAGTGCGACCAACCCTTTCGTTCAGTCCCTAATGAAGGATAAGAGTGACCAGGCCTTTTTTGGTCGCACCCTTAATGAAGGGAAAGATCAACCAAGTGTAAATTAGGATGAAAACTCAGGGAAAAGGTGGTGAATGTTGTTGGATTGGATAGGTGATATTTAGGTGATAATGATCTAATGATTAGGTGGAAAATAAAATTATAACAATAATGACAAGCATACGAAAATTAAAGAAAACAACTACTTTATTTAGGAGAAGGTAGGGGTGGAAAGGAGAAAAGAAGGTGCACCTTGTTCTCCAGTTTGATGTCGATCCCTGCTTCGATTCATTGAAGAACTCCTGATCATATGTTGGAATTAAACTACAAGATAGATACAAAACTAGGGCTGCGACGAAAGTAGTTATACGATCATAAACATGCGCATGTAATATGTAAGATTCAAAGTAAGCATACATATGCATGTACAATGAAGACAAATTTGGGGAAAAACAAGCTCTTTTATTACCAACAAGTGGAAAAAGGTAAGTTACAACCTTGTCCAGCCTTAGGCACCATATTGAAGCCAATTGTCTGGGTTCCTCCGTGAATCTTCAAGCATCAAATCAACCAATAAAGACTTCTCTCAATGACTCAGATAGGGATAAGGAGACACCCTATAGTCGTATACAAGGAGAAAGAAGCTCTGGAAAAGGAGTTTCCAAATTAAAGGGGATGTTGCTCATAGAATATAGGGAAAGGAGGCTTGCTAGATGCTGGTAGTATAACTTTTCACTAAGGGACTTTTTTTCTCATATTTATCCATCTATGGTTGTTTTATATATTCCCAAAGAGGTTTGGGGAGTTAGATTTCATTGTGTACGGGAAAGGGTTGTTTGGAAACAAACCCAACCAAAAACTTGCCGAAAAACACAGAACTATTTTATTTTTCACCAAAAATAAGGGCATTTGTGGGTTCCAATGAGGAAAGGCACGGATGTCCACGTGTTGCACTAGGGAAACCCACAAATATTCTCTTAAAGCATGTTTTTAGATGATTTGTAAGTGACTTTTAGGGAAAAGTCTAGCAAGCATTGGGAAAGGGTTAGGCCATGTCACAAAAGCATATGTGTGGGATTTTGTGCTAACAACCTTGGAGCTTATAAAGATGTAATATGTCTAGATGACCCTAAGCCACAAAAAGTGCAAAATTCTCATGATATAGGAGGTAGTTCCAGGTCATGTGATATTAGAAAATGGTGTATTAGTGACTCATGGAAAATTCATGTAATTAAGGACCTACCCTCACCTACAAAACTCAAGGAGGTGTGAATTTTTCTAGGACATGTTAGGTAATATAGAAAAATCTCTTCCAAGAAGGCCCATGCAATACAAAAGTAGCACATTTAGGCACAGGATTGGAATCCACAATAAACATAGAAGAAGTGGCTCACCGCAAACTATAGACAACAATTGCAAAGAGCTATTGGGAATTTTTTAAGTCACTATAGAAAAGTTTTTAAGGGATGGAAAGACTATCTCATGCTCTAAAGGGAACCCATGCAAATGTGCAGGCACAAACATAGATGATAGAACATTTACAATCCATTATCACCATGCGACTAGAAAATTTGGATACCCACATGAAAATGCATGGTTTCAATCCTATACTTGTCAAGGATTATGTGAGGTTGAAGTTGAAGAGAGATAATGTTGAAGGTAAGATACAATTTGAGAAACATAGAGGAACAAAGGTCAATTCCACATCCAAGCGATGTGAGGAAGTTTAGAATTCTCATTTGATATAGATGCTAGGATCCCCTAAAGAATGGAACAAAGTATGGGCACAAGCAAAAGGGTGCATGCAAGACATTTCTAAACAAGTCAATCACATGCAAAATGTTGTAGTTATAAATTGCCACTTAGTGAAAGAGTACGAGATGGGTGGTTTGGTGGCATTGACGTGAAGAGGGTCAGTTAAAAGAAGTGTACTTGTGTAGATATTTTCCCAATGGTGAGAAGTGTACAACTTTGTTCACAAAATTCATTTAGAGTTTTGTTTGTATTGGTTTTTCAAAAAAAAAAAATCCAAGTTTGGAGATTTGTGGTGAATTTTTTTCCATGAGTTTTTCATTACATGTTTTGGAATGATACACACAATGAAAAATTTTAATGAATAAAGTTTGGTCAAGTATTTTTGGCACCATGTTTTTATTTTTTATCCCAATTTTGTTTTGCACTTGTCTCATTATAATTTTCCCGGCCAGAACAACCCAATTTATGTTGCATCTCAAAATTACCTTGGGCACAACACATCAACAACATCATATTTTTATTGTATTTCTCAATGAGCAATTTTGTGAAAGATTTTGAAAGGATTAATGAGAACCAAAGTGCACAAAAGACCAAACAATGTTAACATAGGTACCAACTTGACAAGTACACTCCAAAGTTCTCATTTTTATAGAGGTTGCATTTTGTGGTTGCTTTTATCCCTCTTCCAAAAAGAGGAGCTACCATTGACACACTTATTTATTTCAAAGTATTTTTTTTACATTTTGAGTCTTCTTAGTTATAAAATATCAACATCCTTATTTTAAATGTTGTTTTTTTATCAAAATTTTCAATGATTTTTTAATACCCAAAATTTGACTTGTTTTGACTTTTTAAAAATTATTAATAATATTGTCTGTTATTTATTTTTGCAAAGTTATGATTTTAATATAAATATATAGTTTTAATTATTTATGATGCTATATATTTAAAATAATTATGAAAATATTTCTTTTTAACATTTTAAAAACTTTACTTCAATGCATGTTTGATAGATATAGATAAAGAACAATAATGTTTGTTACAATGTGTTTCAATATTTTCTAATGGTTTGATGTAGTCATATACTTAATGTCATAATAGTGATCATTATAACATCATTTGTATGGAAATTATATATGAAATTAGGTCTCATTAGACTATTGCAACATTGCACATGGAGATAGTTTTGGAGTGATTTGGTGGTGACCCGTCTCTCTAGTAATGGTGAAATACACTCTTGGGTCATTTTTTTTTCACTATTTCTTCCTTATCTCTGGATGAGCTTATTGATCACCTCATCATTAACCTTTATGCATTAGTTGATCTCTATCCTTGATTGTGCCTTATGATCAACGATCCAAGTTTCTCCTAGTTATGATAAATTCAAGCCTCCTTGGTCTTGAATTTTAAGGTGGATGGTGGCTTATGGTATTAATTGTTAGATTAGACCCTATGGGTCCTTAGGCTAGTCCTCAACCATGTAGTTTTGTGAGTGATGGATCCCATTTGAAATCCATGCTTGAGATGTCTCTTGGAAGATGTTTTGACGAGGTTTCATGCAATGAATAGAGGAACTGTTTAGTGTGGATGTTTCCCCATCTTGGGGTTTTACCACGCAAATCCACTTGTTCTCCCTCAATTGTTTTAGATTTGCTTTCATGTTTTAATGATTTGAGTAGAAGTTTAGAAGGTATTAGAACTATAGATCTACTTCCTTAGCTTGAACCTCTTTATATTGTTGGAAGTATAGATAGGAGATATGTTTATTTCCCTTCCATGAGGATTTAACAATATCTATTGAAGTTCTTTTGGTATCATTTTAAAATTAGATTGAATTTCATAGCCTACTTTTTCATATATGTTGTTTTAGAGCTTCAATTCTGAATTTTTGAAGATAATTTTACTAGATCTATTTTTATTTTTATTTTTTAAACAGAAAGTGGGGGGAATTTTTATTAATATGAAAACAACGTTAGAAAACGCTTGAGGAGTACAACAATTCCAAAATTTTCCACTAGGATAGAAAAAATGCCCTGCTAAGGGACCACTAAAGCTACTTTTAACAGAGTTACAATTTTCACATGGTGCTTATACTGATAGGCCTTGAATGAATACAATCTATAAAATATGCCCTGAATATGTATACAAAAATGGAACATTTTTTAAAAAGCCTTTGATAAGAGTTCCAATTTGACACCATTACCCTACATACGACATCGAGGCATTCAAATCCAGCCGAACATAAGCCTTTGTGGGGGAGGAGGCTTCGTCTGAGTTTCTGGGAGTGTCATTCTCTGTTGGAGGGGTCATAATTTGTTGAGGCATGGCATGAATTTCTTCCAATTGTTGTCGAAGAGATGAACATTCATATTGAAACTAAAGAATGGCCCATCTTTGTTGTACCGATTCTTCCAATACTGTGAGCATTTGGGTCGAGAGTCCGTTGTAGATAATTTGCAAGGAGAACACCAAGTTGCTGGTGTCTGTGAGTTCCTCTTCCTAATATTCCACCTTCTTTTCCCAATGCCTCACATTTTTGGTATCCATTTCTTGCCACATACACCTAAGCTTGCAGAAATGTTCAAGAGAGAACATGACCTGAGAAGGTTCCACTAGAGCAGAATAGAGGAGCCATGCATGAGATATAAAATCTCCCACATGAGAGATGAACCACCTTTTCTCCCTCGCCACCTTCGAACATCATTGCTGCAAGCCACAAATAATTGAATAACTCCCAAAATTGTCCCACATTGCAGAAGAAGCAAGAGTTGATGTTGGAGATAAGAATTCTCCCTTCGGGGGTAGTTATGTAGAGCACGTGGGAGTGCAGGTCGTGCATGCATCAATGTCCTTGGATCGACATATTGATAACTCCCTACTTTGATTATGATTTGGATAACCATGTGTGGAGAGTTGGGCTCCTTGGAGGGGGGGGACCCCCCCTTTTATATTGTTTTTTGAAAGTTATAAAACCTTTGGATTCTAATCCCTCCTCGTGGGAGAGGTGCCAAGGACTTCCCCTTTTCAAATTTATTAATTGAATTTGATAAGTCATGGGATTGCTTCGAGAGTTTGAGATCTCTTTACCAAGAGAACCCCTTCTTGTAGTCTAGTGGCCTGATTGGCTTTTTGATTGGCCTCATTGTTATTGTATCTTAACACATTAAAGAATTTGATTATGTGAAAAATATGAGTTTCTTCTTGAATTCTGTGAAAATGGCTCGAAGGTGGATGTTCTTTGGGAGAGAATTGAACCTTGCGTGTTTAATTGTCAATTTAGAGTCCTTAACGATTGTGAGATCAATAATGCCTTGAGCATTTTACAAAATTAATTCCTATAACAAGGCATATGATTCAACTTGGTTATTGGAGGACTGTACAATGCTTCATTCAAAGGTGGATTCTAAGTTTCCTCTAGGGCCATACGACACCCCTCCTGCACCTGCCACCCCAGACTTAGATCTAAATTTTTTGATATGGATTGCATGTTTTGTTTCTACAAAAATAATCTTTTTAAATGGATCTGGAATTACTATTATTGATATTATGGTAGTTGCGGGAGGTATTTACCTCCACGTGTAAACCTGACGATGATAGAATACTCTGGAAAGCAAGAAGAAACCCTAATGAGTTGGCTAATAACCCTAGAAGACTTGTCGACTCAAGAAGATAATTTATATTAGGTTATTAGCCTCCAAGAGAAGAAGTCGGCCAGAAATAATAATATATACTGAACAGACAGATACCCAAAATGAGAAGTCGGCCCAGGCAGTTAGCCAKAATTAGTATAAATACAGGAGGCMAGTTCTCATTCTGGCAGGTAGTCTTAGAATTGCAGAGCAACACTTGTGCACACTGCAGTTGCCCAGTTTCTGGGCAGGTTTGGAGGAGATCTTCCATTGCAGCTGCTGCAGCTAGCAGTTACGCTTGGAATATCTCTTGGCTAGGTCTTGGACTATCTAATCAACTCTTGTTGATGCACTATCCTTGGGGAAAGGTGTGCTACCCTTTGTTTGGCTATCTAGCCTAGGGTTTGCGCTACCCTTTATTTGGCTATCTAGCCTAGGGTTTGCTTCCAGAGTGATTCTCTGTCAAGGTTAAGGTGCTTCGAGGGTGGCTTCGGCCTATGGTTGGGTGACAAGGGTATTGTCAATGGTAAAATGACCACATCCACTTATATTCTAACAGGTTATGGGCCCACACCTCCTTCATTCAGTCTAACCACTGGAAGGAAACATAGCCGTGAGGATATTAAGCTCGTTGAAGAACTGCTGCTAGGATTTCTAGTAGGAGCAGTCACCATAGCACTACCGCTAGGGTTACTAGTTGATGCAGTTGTAGAAACCCTAATCCTCTTGTTGAGGCACCTTAAGTGAAGGGATTGACCTAATCTCTGGATAGATCAGTGCACCTTAGCCTAGCACATCTCCTGGTACTCTCAGCAAGCCAAGATGTCAAGATTGAGTTTTTGGTCAAAATTAGGGTTTGACCAAGTCAAAGAAGCCATGACTTATTCTATGAAGTCAGAGAACAAGTTAGATGGGGCCTCTAACTTCAGAACGTGGAAGACAAGGATTGACCTCATCCTTTCCAAGAATAAAGTGTTGGATATCATGAAAGGAAAGATCATGGAACCAGAGTTTGAAGAAGGAAAAGAGAAGGAACCACATAACATTGTAGTTATGGAGAAGTTCAAAGACGGTGACATCAAGGCCATGAGTATCATAGTGGACTCTATCAAAGACCAATTGATACCCTACATCTCCCATCTTGACTCATCAAAGAAGATGTACGATGCCCTAACAAACCTCTTGTTAGTCATAAACATTGGACAAATAATGAACTTGAAGAATGAGCTCCGTGACATGAAGATGAATGATGATGACAACATAACATCATACTTTGTGAGAATCTCTCAGTTAAGATATCAACTACAAGCTATTGAAGAAATCATTTCATAGAAGGAATTGGTAAACATAGTACTCAATGGTCTTCCCAAGATGTGGGATGCATTTGCTGCAAGCATGAACACAAGGAAGGAGTATCCGACATTTGAAGAACTTTGGACTTGCTGTGCTCAAGAATAATCAAGGATCAGTGCAAAAGAGAAACCCCAAAAGAAGTACGATGATCTAGCCTTCATAACAAGATTCAAGAATTTCAGGAACAAAAGGAAGTTTGGTTCAAGGAGGAAGCCAAATCAAGAGAAAGACATTTCAGAAGTACAATGCTTCAACTGTCGAAAGTATGGCCACTACAAGAATCAATGTCCTATGCTAAATAAAAAGAAGGAGAAACATGAATCATTAGTTTCCGAAGAAAAGCAACCTACAAAGAAGACTAAGCAGGATGAAAGAGACTTCTTCTTCTGAAGGTAAAAATACTCTTCTTGTTTCTTGTACATATCTTGTTTGCATCATCTCTGTACATATCTTGTATATCTATCTCCTGGAAGATAATGTATTCCAAGAAGAACTATACCTATGGAAGAACAACAAGATAAGGATTGATATCATTAGATAATACACATGAAAGGATGAAATACACTGAATCAATCATGAAGAGACTTAGAAGAAGCAAAGACAGAAAGAATCCAGAGAAAGACTTATAACGTTTTGTAGAAGACAACAAGACGGAAGCGTGGACTCAGTTAGACAGAGAGAGCCAATTATATATTGCAGAAGACAATAAGGATGCAGACGAAAGCATGGACTCTATTAGATGGAGGGAGACGATTATATGCACTCATACATGAAGCAAGGATTAATAGGGAGCTAATCTTATGATCCATTAAAAATGATGAAGTATGGTAGCAACCATGAAAGACAGTTCATGTTCAGTTCAATCGTAGAAGAAGACCTCTTTGAAGAAAATCCTTAAAGTATCCCTGGTTGTCCATCCAGATCCGTGATCCTATGATAAAAGAAAGAAGTGGAATATTTAGGGCATGGAATCTATAAGAAACTCCATGGACCCAAAAGCTAAAGAAAATCACGCGGAAGAACATGAAGATTCCAAGAAAGAAGAGAAGCACAAACAACCAGTCATTGTATCGAGAATCACAAGATTACCAGCTTGATATGAACTCACTAAAAGTAATTAAGCAGAGGAACTGGAAGTTGTGATGAAGAACAGTGTATGAAAGACTTATGAATGAAAGCATTGTGAGATCGAAGACTAGAGGTTCTCCCAGATGGAGGGAGAAGACTATGATGATTACTTGTTCCAGTAAACCAGACATACCTATACATGGGTCTTTATATCATCTGCAATATCCATGGGTTGGATTTCTACATCAGATGAATGCAAAGAATGTTCTCCAGAGCAATTGAACAAAGAGCATATGAAGAACAACCTTAAGACTTTGAGGCATACCAGAAAGAGACCCTTGTATGAAGATGAATTGGTGGAGAACCTCCAGTGCATAGCAGAAGTGTGGTGAAGATTTCCTATAACAAGATATTGTATCAAGATGATTACTCAGAAGATCAAATCTCATGATGACAGAAGAAGTTCCACATGGATATGTTCCAATTTTCCAACAATGATATATTTTATTGATCAGAGCTACATGAAGCCTTCAAAGAAGACCAGTGCTATAGAATGAAGTACATTTGAAATCAAGCATTACAGTATCCATGATGAAGTTCAGAAAGGAGAAAGAGGTTTCCCAATACATATCTCCACAGATGAGAAGATAAACATACATCTTGGTAAAGCTTCTGTCCAAGATAAAAGAGTTTGCGTACTCAAGCTGGAGCTCGTGGAGATGACTTTCTTATTGAAAAAGGAAGAGATGATTCCCAGGTTGGGAGGGAGCACTGATATGTATTGACTTATGGACAGTCATTTTTCAGTTCGAAAAATGGTCCAGGATGAGCAGTTTCCTTTCCAGTTCGGAAAGTGGATTGAGATTTCTGATGGACAACGATTTCCCATTGTGGTTAACATGGGAAATGGTCCAGATTGTTGATGTATCATAGACAATGACTTGCCATTGTGGTTAACATGGGGAGTGCTCTAGGGCAGTTTCTCTTCTTGAGGGTTACTCAAGAAGACTGGCCCGCCTCGCCGGACAATGATTTCTCATTGTGGTTAACATGAGGAATGGTCTATTTTGGAGATTGATACATGACAATCTTTTCCTCTTGTGGTTAATAGAGGAAATGGTCTAGACAGTCATTCCTTAGGGTTTATACATTCTGTCCAGGGTGCACTTTGATTAGTGTAGGAGGAATGGCCCACGGTGGGGATTGGTCCAAGCTCAACAATCAGGGATAAGCATTCCTTAGGGTTTATACATTCTCTCCAGGGTGCACTTTGATTAGTGTAGGAGGAATGGCCTAGGGTGGGGAATGGTCCAGACTCAACAATTAGGGACAAGCATTCCTTAGGGTTTATACATTCTCTCCAGGGTGCACTTTGATTAGTGTAGGAAGAATGGCCCAGGGTGGGGAATGGTCCAGGTTCAGAAATCAGGACAATTATTCTTCCTTGCTTGAGAAGAAAAATCTAGACATCTCATTATTGATGTTTTACCTTTTTGAGGGAAGATATTCTTTCAGATCTCACAGATGTGAGTGAAAGATTGGCCCAAATGATTCAATTTATATCATAACATTGTTTTTGTGTAGGTTGATATCAGATGATTTTTATGAAGACTGCATGACAATAGATGTATACTACTGTGGTGGATGTGTTCCACTGTTTGTGACTATACATTACTGATCAAGTACTTGTGTGCTACATGGTGTGGTAGTGTACCACTGGATTGTAGTTATGTACTACTATGGATAGACACAATTGTATTCTATTTTGTTCTGATTGCTTTGAATACTATCAACAATTTATTGGAAATAATTATCAACCAGATGAATGATGGACAAAGATTTTCCAGACAGAAAATGGTTCATAACATTTACTCTTCTAGATTAGAAGAATGGATCTTGTATCACTCTGTGGAGTGAGCATCATGTCTAATTACTTAGATAGAGTATGGTTTCGAGAGATGATGCAACTGATGATGATGATGGTGCTCATGATCTAGTCTATACAACTATGTTGATGCTACGGAGTGAATGGTATGTTTTTGTGCTCAAGACCATTACCTGTAATACCTCCCTAGCTAGGAGGGTGTGTTGATATTATGGTAGCCGCGGGAGGTATTTACCTCCATGTGTAAACCCGACGACGATGATAGAATACTCTGGAAAGCAAGAAGAAACCCTAATGAGTTGGCTAATAACCCTAGAAGACTTGTTGGCTCAAGAAGATAATTTATATTAGGCTATTAGCCTCCAAGAGAAGAAGTCGACCAAAATAAATAATATATACTGAACAGACAGAGACCCAGAATGAGAAGTCGGCCCAGGCAGTTAGCCAAAATTAGTATAAATACATGAGGCCAGTTCTCATTCTGGCAGGCAGTCTCAGAATTGCAGAGCAACACTTGTGCGCACTGCAGTGGCCCAGTTTCTGCGCAGGTTTGGAGGAGAGCTGTTGTTGCAACTACTATAGCTAGCAGTTACACTTGGACTATCTCTTGGCTAGGGTTTGGACTATCTGATCAGCTCTTGTTGATGCATTATCCTTGGGGAAAGGTGCACTACCCTTTGTTTGGATATCTAGCCTAGGGTTTGCTTATGGAGTGATTCTCTGTCAAGGTTAAGGTGCTCGGAGGGTAGGGTGGCTTTGGCCTATGGTTGGGTGACAAGGGTATTGCCAATGGTAAAATGAGTACATCCACTTATATTCTAACAACTATTACATATGTAGCATGCCAATTATTCAAGATCAATGTTCATTTTTCCGAATTTGGTCTTCGTTTGGGTTAGATCTAAGATAACAAAATTCATGGTTTCACTTTAGATCTATAGATTTTGGTAAATTTCCATCTTAACCTGACCGAAAAAATGCAAATAGAGTGGTCTAATTAGCTAATACCATGTGTTCACAAAAAATGTCCTTCATTTACCTCACAAACTAACGATTTTTTCTAGCAAACATAGACCATCCATTCAGTGTAATTTTTTTTTTTAAATTAGTTGTTCAACAATATGCGAATTGAATTTTATATCAAATAATATGCATTTGGTAAGCTCCAAGGGTTAACTCAAGTGGTTTTGAGCTAGGTGTAAAGTTATCCACAATGAAGGAGGTCATGGGTTTGAATCTCTTGTCCCCCTTGGGGTTAGGTCCCGTAATCAGGGTTGGCATTTTACCTCATTTACCATCCACAAAGTGGGGAAGTACTCGGGGGTTTCCCATGAGGTATTTCATTGAAAAAATGCATTTGGTAATTTGGTAATAAGAATATGTTAAGTATTTGGTTTTTATGAGGTCTTAGGACCAAAACTCATTGCCTCTCAACCTTAACTAACATAACTTCCATGTGGAATCATCCATCCAACCATCACATGCCATGTCATTAGGTACATCCAAATAGAACTTGCCAAATTTATTGCCAAGTGTCATTTTATACACTACCATGTGTCATTTCATACATTGCCATGTGTCATTTTCAACACGTCACACAACATTATGTGCATGTTGTTGACTCATAAAATCGCCAACCAAGCCACCAAGAGTATTTCTGCATATCGATGGCCTCGACATTTTGATGAATTTGTAATAATTCTGCAATTGTGGAGGAAGTGATCACAATCTTGAATCTTTTTGTCATCGTCACATTGGTCATGAAGAAGTTGAAGATAGACACACATTGTTGGAAATTCTAATGCTAAATCAAGCCAATAACTTGATTTATTGTTTAGGAGAATGTTGACCCTATAAATTTAAATAAGGGCGTAAATTATTCCTTTCTTCGAACTCCATGCTATGGAATACTTGATCTTTTGGGTCAAAGTTTAAACCCCGGGAAACTTTGGGTGTATACTTGAGTTTGATATGAATGTGTTTACAAATGATGCTAAACCCAATTCTAAGATTTGTTGGTCGAACATATATGTGACGATGCTATAAGTTTCAATTATAATTTCATTGATTTTTTTGTGGATTTAAGTTTGAGCATTTTACAAAAGAAAATTGTTAGAATAGGGCTATATTTGACACAACTAATTTGAAGTATACAAATTATTGGGAAATGCATTGTCATAAGTCATATATGTAGATTTTGTTGGTAGCTGAGTATAGATGTGGTATCTAGGTATTAAAGCAAGAATGTTTTCGATTTATTTGAGAGCCATAATGTTTTGTTTTGTATACACAGGGCCAAACCCCCTCACAATAACACTTTCCATAAATTATTCCCTGAATCCCATTTCCATATATCATTTCAAATGACATTTATTTCTTTCCTTGTTATATAAAATTTAAAACATTTTCTCTATCAGTTGTTGTATATTTTTGGGACAACGAAGTTTATTACATGATTGGAGTCACACAGTTTTACGAAATTAGTTTTAAAGGGTTGTGATAGATGGACTTGTTTGGATTGTTCAGGGCCAATTCCCTCATGCTCTCATTTTTCATAAGCTATTACTGGCTCCCAATTTCATTTCCATTTTATCCAAATCTTCCCCCCTTATGCATTAGAAACTTATTGGATGGTGAAAGACAAGTAATAGTAGTTCAGATTTTGACATAACATGTATCAATGGTTGTTGTGGATTAATATTTGGATTGGTAAATGATGGATGCAATATTGTTTTAAACATGTATCATTATTTTTCTTACCATATTTCCATTTTTCATACATTATAAATCCCCTCATATTCCCAAATTTCATTAAAATTTCCATGTTTAAAATTATAATTACTTGTGTGAGATGACGAAGTGTTTCAAACAAGAACTATATTATGGTTGCTTGCATGATTTTTTGTTGTCAGACAGAGCTATTTACAAATTATGTCAAATAGTATTTGATGTCTCAATTGTTATTGTTACATGCTCTAACGTTACCTTGTACTTATAGATGAGCTTCTTCAGTAGACGAAGTGGTGACAGAGGAAATAAGGGAAGAGGAAGAAGGCCTAATGATTTTTGGGGTAAAAAAAGACTCTATTTGTCAATCCACTTTGATGTTGATTTTGAGAAGTTCAATCAACTCCTACAAATTGGTTTCTTAAACCTAGCAGGACAAGGGGCCTTTAAAACCCATCCTCCACATGAAAGGCCACCCATCCAACCTCATCATAGCATTCCTAGTATTCATGTACAACCACATGTTTCTTTACCTCCCGAGATTCCAACCAATGATGGTTGGAACGAGATTGTAAATCCTCCTCAGCATCAAGTCCATGGATGGCCCACAACTTCATTTCCATTGCCTCCACATCCTCCTAAGTGATATACCTTGTATATTACATCAGAAGCTTCTCATTCCCATTATAATCAACCATTAAAGAAGATTAAATCTCATATTCAAGAGCCTGAGCCTAGTAGAGGAAAATGACCTGCCAAGTCTGTTGACTCTTATCAGTCATTAACTTCCTCACATTCAGTCACCTCTCATGCCAAACATCCAAAAAATGAAAGTAATCACATTTCCTTTGAGGAAATGGATATGAAAGCATCAACAACAAGAGGTAAATCACATGTTAATAAGGATTTGGAAGTCATAAAGTCAACAAAGTCGCAGGAAAGTGAACTGAGGCAAAATGCTTCTCATAAAAAATATAAGTTCTAATTTTATTGTGTTATTATGATCGTTTTACTGTTGAGAACAGTTCTGGTTATTATTTTCTGGACAATGGTATGTTTTGGATAGGTTGATTACTCATCATTTTTGGATATTTTCGCAACAATATTATTTTTTGGCCAGCTGATGGTATATTTATTTTGACATATTTATGACAACTTTTTGACTTAGACAATTTGATATATTTATTTTTGATAAATATATTTATTATTTAGGAGTCACAAGGATGTTTACACATACTTCTATGAGATGATTGGGATATGTGATATGTTGATGAATGTTTGATGACATAAATTTCCAAGGAGGAACAAGGGGGGTTTGTTTAAAATTTAAGTGAAGTAGTTAGGGGGTCCCCACCTATTAGTTAGTATTTATTTTATCCTTATCATTAATTGTTATTATTATCTAGTTATTAGTTGTCCCCATTAACTAAAAATTAGTTAATGATTTAACTAAAAGTAGTTGAACTTTTCAAACTACTTTTGAGAGAATAAAAGGAGAACTCAAGGGACAAGAAAAGAGAGTGATAGAGAGAACAACTCTAATAAGGTTTGTTCTTGCTTCTTAAGTGAGATTACTTTTCTATTTCATTCATCTTTGAGATACATAAGTGATAAGAACTTCTTGTTGACATCAAGATCCTACTGAAGGTGGCAATGAGGACCAAGAAGTATTGATTTGTTGATATACTTCACAGGTCGATCATCTATTTTTGAGAGTTTGTGGATTCTTATTGGATTTCTGTATTAGTTTTCAGTACTGATTAAGAATTTTTTGCAGAGTCAAGGCATTGACATTTGTGTCATGTTATTCAAACTTTGTTTTCGTCTTGGTTTTATTTAAAGATTCCAATAGTCTGATGTAATATACCCGCTTTGACCACTAAGTCTCATTCTGGTCCTTACCTTTTGGATAAAAATAGTGTTGTTGGATGTATTTCAAATTTGAATAAATAAAATCTTTGGTTGGTTTTGAAGTCTCATTTGAGTTACTGTGTAATCTTATATCAAATTTCTATTTCTAAAGTTGTTTTGAAAATTAAAAAATATTTTCTGTTATAAATAATTTTCTTTTTCTTTGACATGTTACAACTATAAAAGATAACATTAATACCAAAGACATATTTCTTGAGAATTAATTGATTTTTTTGTAAAAAGGGCTATAAAAACAGGGGATAATCCCAACTATTTTTCTCCATCCAGGAAGAATTTGAAAATGTCGGTATTAGGATAAGGCCATTCCTTTTCATCAACATTTATTTTGGCGGCCATACTAGGGAAAATCTACTATATTTCTCTGGTAGTTGCATTTTTTTGTTGTATTTATTATATTTTTTGTACTTAGTCTTTTTTTTTCTTCTTGTTTATTAACTATTTTCATGACCATACATGTTGTACATCAACTTAACATCGGTGATGGTTTAGAAGATCAAACCAACATTTCTCTAACTTTATTTAACACAATTTTGGAAACAACCCATACACAAAATGAACTTCATCAATCTTGGGAGGTCGTTTCTCAAGATATTAGAATTAGAGAAAAATGGGAAACCCAAAAAAGGCTAGCCGAAAATCAACCTCATCCTTAAGAAATTCTCTTATGTCCTCTAGATCCTGTTCTTCACGAAGAACAAGAGGTTTGTCTCTAGAAATCAATTCTGTCTTAGAGATAGGAAGAAGAAAGGTTGTCCTTGAAATCACAAATCTTTGTCTGATTCTTCCAGCTTGTCAATATCTTTTATCCATATCACCTTCAAAATGATATCTTATGGTTCCTCTTCTGGTACTGGTCAATCTTCTTCCTCGTAATCCTCTTCCTCTTCTTGAAACAAAAGTATATTTAGTCATCAAATTCCAATTCAATCTACCACCAATCTTTCCAAATTAATCAAGAAATTCAATTTATTCCAGTTTGATGAAGATGCCACCACTACACCATGGCATGTGTCTTCACCTTTACATCTTGCTCCAACCATTAATCCCCTTCCCAAATTCAAATAACATTTGCTGATTTTTTTTAAGAAATGGCACCATTTGTACAAAAGAACATCTCAGTTCATTTTCTAATGCATGCCATAACATAGGAACAAATGATAATGATACCTATATGTGTTTATTCATTAATTATTTAGAAGGGAAAACCACTGCTAATTTTTTTGAATTACCTCCTAAAGTCTTTTTGACTTGGGATGAATTAGTTTACTGGTTTAAATCAACATACAAGCATCCCAAGAATCCAACAGATTTGTTAAAGAATTATAATAACATTGTTTTTACAAATGGTGAAACCACTAAATATTTAAATCTTAGATTCACCAAACTATATAATCAAATCCCCAAGATGATTCGTCCTCATAACCAAGTTACTTTCATTCAGTACTATAACACCTTACCCTCTTCTTATAGTAATAGGTTAGAAGATAAAAATGTGACAAGCCTATGATCTGCACTCCAAAATTGTTTGGAGTATGAGGAACAAATGGAAATAACAAGTCTTCCTAAGGAATATTTTGTTAAGCAAACTGAAATTTCGACTGTACTGCAAATGGTTCAATATATGAGCAATCAAATGATTTCTTTTGAAAGTAAATCGATCAATTCTAATTCAATCCTTATTGAATCCTCTTCTCAATTTGTTTTGAGAAATCAACCTATTAATTCCTTTCCATACAATCAACCAAAGGCTATTCTCTCTAGTGCTTGGTGTAAATTTTCTGATGACAACCATGAAGAGAGAACTTGTGAGGTTAAGAACAAAGAATAGGAAAGAATCTTTGGCAAAAAAAATGAAGTAACTATTGCCACCTTAGATTTCTTTCCTGATGTTGGCAAATGTTTAACAGGTAGCGTATGCTTGTCATTGATGGCAAGTACAACAGTGAAGATGGCAGGATTAGAGTGTGCATCGATGGAAAAACAGGATTCAGAAGTGAAAGCTCAGGAGGAACAACGTCGAGGAGAACGCGCGCAACAAAGCTCAAGATACAGGAGTTCACAGAGGAGAAGGCAGACAAAGGTCGAGGCCTTTGAGAACTTGTAATTCTCCCAAGGTTGGGAGGAAAGTGTGCAAAGCTTAGGAGGGAGCACAGCCACCATCAATCGGCTGAAGAAGAAGATCTGGACCATTGGTTTCTACGTCCAGGAGGAGCTTTCTACGTCCAGGAGGAGCTTAAGAGAATCCTACAGAAGGGAGATATCGAGAACCGTTGGATCTCATTCAAAAATCCCGTTAGCCGTCAGATCGGACAGGAGCTGCACGAGGTTTACCATTGGGAAAAGCCAAGGTGAAATCCCGAAAGGAGGGTTGACTCATCGGGGTTTCACATATCGGGAATCCCGTGAGCCAATGCATTGTGGCATTGAAAAGATCGAAACCCCGACGAGTGGTAAGACTGCAGTCACGAGGATAACAATCATATGGGCCAAGAGCCTAGCCAGGAGAGCTAGTGCGTAAAGAGCGTGTCGAGATTCGAGGGATCGCGAATCCTGAGGACATACATGTTTCGACATTGGAAAGTCCGAAACCCCGATGAGGAGGTTTGGCTGCGATCATATAGGGGGAGGTCACGTGGACCACGAGCTTAGCCGGAGGGATAATTGAATTTAGAGGTGTAATCTGAGCCGTCAATTCAAGATCACATCTGAACCGTTGATCCGACTCCCTGTCGGAGTTTCGAGGATCGCGTGATGGAAATGTCAAAGAAACAATGCAACAGGAATCCCAATTTCTCAATATGAAAAATCCCAGCGTAATCTGAACCGTCAGGTCAAGATGTGATCTAGACCATCGACGCGACTCACGTCAGTAGACCACATCAGCTAGGAACACGTGGCACAACCAGGTATTGACAAGTGTCAGACTGATTCAACATTTCAGGCACATGTAAGTCACGAATCAGAGTGACACGTGGCAGTATTCAACACGTGTCAATCCACGTGTGATGTCAACAGATGGACACCACGTCAGAGTCTCGAGGATCGAGTGTTGAAGTTGTCAAAGAACATTCACCACAGGAATCCCGATTTCACGATATGTGAAATCACGATGTAATCTGAGCCATCAGATCAAGCTTTGATTTGGACCGTTGATTCCAGTCAATAGAGAGGCATCGGGGATCAAGAGTTGGACATGTCAAAGATTATTGACATCAGGAATCCCGATATCGCGATATGCGAAATCGTGATTTAATCGTAGCCGTTGAATAGAGATTAGATCTGGATCATTGATCAGACTCCATATCGGAGTTTTGCGAATCGCGACTTGGAGAGGCAAGAAAACAATGCAAAAGGAATGCCAAAATGCCGAAACCTGATTTAAAGGCAAGATTAATAAAGCTCATCCAATGACGTAGACTAACCTGAAGGAGATCTGAGGGCTACTGGTGCACGACACAGTGAAACTGCTAGAAACCATTGATGGTTTCTACCAGAGGATGCGAAGACACTTCGGGATGAATGATAGAGGAGGTGAAGAGTCTCTGAGAGGAATGAAGATGTTCGTGGAGGCGATTCACAGCTGATGAGCATTGAGGCTTGTAACTAAAATAGAGAAGGTGAGTTCGACTGTCACAGAGAAGACAAAGAGTCTCAAAATGCCAGAGAGGCTGAGGAATCTCAGTATAACGTACAGTGATGCTGGACACGCGGGGCGAACCACCAGAGAAGTTGAAGAGTCACGATGTTGATCAGACAAAGCACTCGAGAGGTGGAGGATAATGGTGCAGAGTCAACATGTAGAGGCATTGTGAACATTGCATGCACAAGGTGCACAGAAGCTATAAATACATGGTACAGAGAAGAGATGGGGTTGCTGTTGCTATTGGAGTTTGCTATGGTTGTTGTTGGTGAAGGTGATTCATGTGTGAAGAAGGAGGAGAGTGCAGCAACTGAATAGCACAAAAAAGGAACTGTGCAGTGAATGGACATGGCGCACAGAGCATAAGAAGCGGAAGAACAGACAGCGCAAGTGATGTGTGCAGAAAGGCAATGAGGCAGACAGAGCAACGAAATGCAACAGAACAATGATGAGTCTAGTAAGCTGTTGTTGAACATCATATCACTGTAATAAGTTTCAGTAGCAAAGATTTATATTTCAGGGTGGTTGGGAGGAGCCAGGTAGGACTGGTGTCCTCAAAGGTTCAAGTGGGTGCTTGAACACAGGGAGTTGGTGCTTCCTTCTAGTTGGTGCTAGAGAAACCAGGGAGTTGGTGCTTCCTTCTAGTGGGTGCTAGAGAAAATAGAGAGTTGGTGCTCTCAGCAAGTTGCATCTTGCAAAACTGAGGTTGTAGCCTCATTATGAGTTGGTGCTCATATGTATGATACTGTAAAGAATGTAACTATTACTTATCATATAAAGAAAAATAGGTTTTTACCTTGCATGGGTTTCCTCGGGAAATATCTGTCTCTGTGTTTCTCATATATGTGAATGATGCTGAAAGTGCCATTGTTTATTTCCTTGCATTATTGTGATCATCATTCAGTGTCTCTACAAAGATTTTAAAAGAACCATAATTGTTTAAGCACGGTAACAACTGATTCACCCCCCCCCTCAGTTGTCCAACAATTGGTATCAGATCCGACCCCTTTTATCTAAGGGTAGATCCTAGATCTTAAACATGTCAATCCATGAAGGAAATTCAACCAATAAGGCCCCTCTGTTCAATGGAACAAACTTTGCCTTCTGGAAAGTTAGAATGAAAACCTACATAATGGGTTTAGGTGCATATGTCTGGGATGTGGTAGATACTGGTTATGTAAAGCCAGTTGTGCTAGCTAATAAGGATGACAAACTAGAATTTAGCTTCAACGCTAAGGCTATGAATGCTATCTTGAGTGGGCTTG
>ML783472.1:165217-176364 GCA_009831015.1 Picea engelmannii | reverse complement strand
AAGTACAACAATGAAGATGGCAGGATCAAAGTGTGCATCGATGGAAAAATAGGATTTGGAAGTGAAAGCTCAGAAGGAACAACGTCGAGGAGAACATGCGCAACAAAGCTCAAGATATAGGAGTTCGCAGAGGAGAAGGCAGAAAAAGGTCGAGGCCTTTGAGAACTTGTAATTCTCCCAAGGTTGGGAGGAAAGTGTGCAAAGCTCAGGAGGGAGCATAGCCGCCGTCAGATCGGCTGAAGAAGAAGATCTGGACCATTGGTTTCTATGTCCAGGAGGAGCTTAAGAGAAGCCTACAGAAGGGAGAGATCGAGAACCGTTGGATCTCATTCAGAAATCCTGTCAGCTGTCAGATCAGACAAGAGCTGCATGAGGTTTACCATCAGGAAAAGCCAAGGTGAAATCCTGAAAGGAGGGTTGACTCATCGGGGTTTCACATATCGGGAATCCTATGAGCCAATGCATTGTGGCATTGAAAAGATCGAAACCCTGACGAGTGGTAAGACTGCGGTCATGAGGATAACAGTCATATGGGCCAGGATCCTAGCCAGGAGAGCTAGTGTGTAAAGAGCGCGTCGGGATTCGAGGGATCGCGAATCCTGAGGACATACATGTTTCGACATTGGAAAGTCTGAAACCCTGATGAGGAGGTTTGGCTACGATCATATAGGGGGAGGTCACGTGGACCACGAGCTTAGCCGGAGGGCTAATTGAAGTTAGAGGCGTAATCTGAGCCGTCAATTCAAGATCACATCTGAACCATTGATCCGACTCCCTATCGGAGTTTCGAGTATCGCGTGATGGAAATGTCAAAGAAACAATGCAATGGGAATCCTGATTTCTCGATATGAAAAATACCGACGTAATCTGAACCGTCAGATCAAGATGTGATCTAGACCATCGACGCGACTCATGTTAGAAGACCACGTCAGCTAGGAACATGTGGCACAACTAGGTATTGACAAGTGTCAGACTGATTCAACATTTAAGGCACATGTAAGTCACGAATAAGAGTGACATGTGGCAATATTCAAGATGTGTCAATCCACGTGTGACGTCAGCATATGGACACCACGTCGGAGTCTCGAGGATCGAGTGTTGAAGTTGTCAAAGAACATTCACCACAGGAATCTCGATTTCACGATATGTGAAATCACGATGTAATCTGAGCCGTCAGATCAAGCTTTGATTTGGACCATTGATTCCAGTCAATAGAGAGGCATCGAGGATCGAGAGTTGGACATGTCAAAGATTATTGACATCGGGAATCCCGATATTGCGATATGCGAAATCGTGATGTAATCGCAGCCGTTGAATAGAGATCAGATCTGGATCATTGATCAAACTCCATATCGGAGTTTCGCGAATCATGACTTGGAGAGGCAAGAACACAATGCAACAGGAATGCCGAAATGCCAAAACCCGATTTAAAGGCAATATTAATAAAGCTCATCCAACGGTGTAGATTAACCTGAAGGAGATCTGAGGGCTACTAGTGCACGACACAGTGAAACTGATAGAAACCATTGATGGTTTCTACCAGAGGATGCGAAGACACTTCGGGATGACTGACAGAGGAGGTGAAGAGTCTCTGAGAGGAATGAAGATGTTTGTCGAGGCGATTGACAGTTGATGAGAATTGAGGCCTGTAACTTAAACAGAGAAGGTGAGTTCGACTGTCACAGAGAAGACGAAGAGTCTCAAACTGCCAGAGAGGCTGAGGAATCTCAGTATAACATACAGTGATGCTGGACACGTGGGGCGAACCACCAAAGAAGCTGAAGAGTCACGATGTTGATCAGACAGAGCACTCAAGAGGTGGAGGATAACGACGCAGAGTCAACATGCAGAGGCATTGCGAACATTGCATGCACAAGGTGCACATAAGCTATAAATACACGGTACAAAGAAGAGATGGGGTTGCTGTTGCTATTGGAGTTTGTTGTGGTTGTTGTTGGTGAAGGTGATTCATGTGTGAAGAAGGAGGAGAGTGCAGCAGCTGAATAACACAGAAAAGGAACTGTGCAGTGAATGGACATGGTGCACAGAGCATAAGAAAGGGAAGAACAGACAGTGCAAGTGATGTGTGCAGAAAGGAAATGAGGCAGACATAGCAACGAAATGCAGCAGAACAGTGATGAGTCTGGTAAGCCATTGTTGAACATCATATCACTGTAATAAGTTTCATTAGCAAAGATTTATATTTCAGGGTGGTTGGGAGGATCCAGGGAGGACTAGTGTCCTTAAAGGTTCAAGTGGGTGCTTGAACACAGGGAGTTG
This sequence comes from Picea engelmannii, assembly GCA_009831015.1. Classification (NCBI taxonomy): domain Eukaryota; kingdom Viridiplantae; phylum Streptophyta; class Pinopsida; order Pinales; family Pinaceae; genus Picea; species Picea engelmannii. The sequence continues at coordinate 174,084 of ML783472.1, read as the reverse complement.
GTGCTAGAGAAACTAGGGAGTTGGTGCTTCCTTCTAGTTGGTGCTAGAGAAACCAGGGAGTTGGTGCTTCCTTCTAGTGGGTGATAGATAAAATAGAGAGTTGGTGCTCTCAACAAGTTGCAGCTTGCAAAACTAAGGTTGTAGCCTCATTATGAGTTGGTGCTCATATGTATGATACTGTAAAGAATGTAACTATTACTTATCATATAAAGAAAAAGAGGGTTTTACCCTGCATGGGTTTCCTCGGGAAATATCTGTCTCTGTGTTTCTCATATATGTGAATGATGCTGAAAGTGCCATTTTTTATTTCCCTGCATTATTGTGATAATCATTCAGTGTCTCTACAAAGAGTTTAAAAGAACCATAATTGTTTAAGCACGGTAACAACTGATTCACCCCCCCCTCTCAATTGTCCAACACCTGAAGATGTGATGTTAGTGAACACCTAGAGTAAATCTTATGCTAACAAGGGAAAATATGGAAATCCCAAAACTACATTTTCTCCTAGCTCTTCTTCTCCAAGTATAAATCCTCAGGTTGACAGAGTAGCACAAAGTCAAGGGGCATCAACCTCTTTACCTTCATCAAAGTATAACATCCTGGAACAACTAGCTAACATAAAAGCAGATGAAACTCTCCTCGACATGGTCACTATTCTTGAGCAACAATAACATCTAAAAAATTATATGGAAGCTAAAATTTCTTCAGTAGCTAGTTTATCTGAAAACCTTGATGAAGACGATCACATGTAAATAGACTAGGTGTAAAGAATTTAAAAAATTCTATAAAAAAATCCACCTTTTTATATTTCTATAAATATTTTTGATAAGATAGCTCATTGTTGCCTAATATATGGTAGGTATGGACCTAGTGTAATGTCCAAGATTGTTATGGAAGGACTTGGCCTCTCTTGTACAAATGAAAATGCGAGAAGCATGTTTACCTATAATAATCAACAACAATCTATGATCGGTGAGATTAAATATTTGACTTTAGTCCTTTGCGCCCATCCATAAATCAAAACCACCTTGAATATTCAAGTGATTGACATGCATGTTAGTAATTATTCAATCATTTTGGGTAGAGACTGGCATAATTTAATGGGTGGTTACTTATATTTAGATGGCTCTCATTTGTCTATTCCCAAAATTGGGAAGAATATAATGGTGTTAAAGGAAGGATGAATTTCACCGTACATTGAAAATGTTCCTCATTCAAATGTAAACTTTATTGAGGAAGATATGGGTGTTTATTCAATTTTCAATGATGAATATGACTCTCCTATTAAAAAACCCTATGATTATGAATATGGTCTCTAGCATATGCACTTTGATGGTGCATGTTAAAATGAAGGTAATGGGGTGGGAATTGTTTTATATTCTCCTGTAGGTAAAATTCATAACTTTTCCTATAGACTTGATTTTTCCTGCACAAATAATGTAACTGAATTTGAAGCCTTATTGTTAGGTATTGAAAATGCTTATAATTTAGGTTGTGGTCATCTTATTGTTTTCAAAGACTCGAAACTTGTTGTCAATCTAGTTATAAAAATCTATACTCCTACTAACAAGTTACTGAAGAGATACACCCAAGTTGTATGAGCATTAATAAAAAATCTATTGTCTTTTAACATCAATCATATCAAAAGGGATATGAATTCTATCAGTGATAGGTTAGTTGTTTTTGCAGCTTGTCCTACAAGAAAATTACTTCCTCAAAGACCTAATTGCACATTCTTGTCCTTATATAGACCTCGTATTCCTAACAATGTGTAATATTGGTAGGTCTTCCTTGATGATGAAAGCATATGTGCTTTTTTGCAAAATGAGCTTTATAAGCCTAAGGAGATAATTTCTCTTGAAGATAATAAATTTACTAAGGGCTTGACTCCTCTCAAGAGATCATTCTCAATGAGTGATGTTGGCAGCCATAATAATAAAAATGAAGATGAGTCAGAGCAAAAAATAGGGGATCTGATTCCATTGAACAATGGAACTTCTGAACAACCAAAAGTTTTAAAATTTGGAGTTCAATGTTCTGAAGAAGAAAAGACTAAATTATTGGATTTATTCCGTGAATTTAAGGATGTTTTTTCTTGGTCCTATGAGGATCTTCATGGTTTCGATCCTAGTATTATCCAACATGCTATTCTAATCAAGGAAGACGCAAAACTAGTTAGGTAGAAACAAAGACCTGTTAATCTATCTCTTGAGGCCACCATCAGAAAGGAAGTGGAAAAACGGTTGATTGATCATATTATCTTTCTAGTCAAATAATCAGAATGGGTATCTAATATTGTTCATGTAAGAAAAAAGACCGGGGAAATCAAATTGAGTGTGGATTTCCGCGTGCTAAACAAATATAGTGTCAAATATAAATTTCCCCTTCCTAAAATGGAATCAATTTTGCAGCAAGTTGTTGGATCTCACATGATTTCCTTACTTGATGGTTTTTCCGGTTATAATAAAATAAGGGTTAAGAGGATTGATAAATACAAAACCACATTCATTACTCACCGAGGCACTTTTTCTTATGAATGAATGCCTTTTGGCTTATCTAATGCAATTGCCACTTTCTAAAGAGCTATGCAAATAGATTTCGATGATATCGTTGGTAAGATTATTCAAGTATATCTTGATGGTTTAATTGTTTATTCAAAAAACCAATTAGATCAGTTTGATCATCTTAACCAAGTCTTTTTATGATGTAGAAAATTTGGTATGTCTTTAAATCCTACAAAATCAATTTTTGGCATTACTTAAGGTAAACGCCTTGGTCATATTGTTTCAAATTTAGGAATCAACATAGATCCTGAAAGGGTTACCGCAATCTTAAATCTTCCAGCGCCCACATCTAAAAATAAAATCCAATCTTTCATGGGTAGCATAAATTTTGTTAGAAGATTCATTCCTAATTTTGTTGTGTTGGTTAAGCCTATTCATAACATGCTGAAACAAGATCAATCTTTCTCTTGGACGTAAGACATCGAAAAGGATTTTGTAGGAGCTAAGAAGACAATTAGTTTAGCTTGAACTCAATAAAAGAGGCAATTTATGTTTTCCTTCTACAAAAAGATGATCAAAATAGTGAACATGTAGCCTACATGAGCAAGATCTTATTTGATAATGAAATCAACTACTCTTTTATTGAAAAACATACTTTCTCTCTTGTTAATGTTATAAATAAATTCCACCACTTCATGTTCGACAACACATGTATTCCAACAGAGGACGAACACCTTTAGTAACCACTCACACAACCAAATCAAATATCAACACACCGATATTTTGACGTGGTAAGATCCCTATGGGGATACATCCACGACCCCAACCAAGTCGGCCACTTGGAGCAATTTATTAATGCAAAAAAATAAAATTACATAGAGATTTTACAAGAGAGTTTCTCACAATCGATCATTGACAAATGACCCTCCATGATATTTAAATAGAGATAATGGACCAATCAAGTGTTAAGCCACGGATCAATGTATCCGTTAAGATCGAGGAGAATGTAAGTCGTCGGTTCACTCTATGTTGAGAACATATTGTGACCATTGGATTTCCTAACTACAAATGCATACTAAAGCATACTAAATAAACACACTAAGAAACACACTTTTACCTAACGACACATTAGACCAAGTAGATCTTAACTAAATCCTAAGTGTCTAAATATCCTAACATCCCCCCTTAAGAACAACTTGGGATAGGATTGAAGGATTTACAATAGTGACACAATAGCAGAAGGAAGGAGGAATTAGAGCCTATCCCCCCTTAATGACAACTTCCTGAACTCCTAACATAGATCGAAGTTTGGAAAACTTTGCTTCTGTAAGAGACTTTGTGAAAATGTCTACAACTTGATCTTTTGTAGGGAAAAAGAGAACTTCAATAACTCGATCATGAATGAGCTTTCTGATGAAGTGCATGTGTAGCTCGATGTGTTTGTTGCATTGATGCTGAGCTGGATATTTGACAAGCTTGATGGCACTATGATTGTTGCACCAAAGGCTAGTCAGATGTTGTTGTTGGAATCCAAAATCTGAAAATATATGTTGAGCCTCAAGGCTTCCCGACTTTCATTTACCGATGCTCAGACTCTATTTATGCTAAAGAAAGTGCAATAACCTGTTGTTTCTTACATGCCAATGACAGGTCCTGAACCAAGGTTGAAAACATAACATGCAATAGACTTCCGATCATCAGGGTTGCCAACCCAATCTGAATCATTGAAACCGGCCAATAAAGGAGTCCCCCCTAAACTATAATGTATCTTGAACTGAACTGTACCCCAGACATATTGAAGTATCCTTTTAGTTGCTTTCCAATGGATTTCATCGGGTGTTTTCATATACCTGGAAACAAGACCAACAACAAATTAAAGATCAGGACGAGTATGAGTAAAGTATAAGAGGCTACCAACTAATTGACAGTATAAAGTGGCATAAAATTTGGGAGAAGTACAAGTGGCAACAGGCTTGACTCTAGACTGAAAGGGAAAAGGGGTTGGTTTATAATATTTCATGTGGAAGCCACAAAGAAGGTCACACACATACTTAGACTAGGAAAGAAAAATTCCTTCATTAGTTTGCAAAACTTGGAGGCTAAGGAAATAGTGCAAAAATCCTAAGTCTATCATTTCAAATTTCTTCTTAAGGCTGGTTTTCACATGGTTTAAAAGTTTTGAGTCACTACTAGTAAGGATAAGGTCATCAACATAAAGGACAAGGATTATGAGATGACTTCCTACTTTCTTGGTATAGACATTAGGATCAGAATGACATCTAGAAAATCTAGTGTCAATAAGAAAGTTGCCCATTTTGGTATACCAAGCTTGGGGAGCTTTCTTAATACCATAAAGAGATTTCTTAAGGCGACAAACAAGGCTAGATTCATTCTAGACATATATAGGAGCTTGTTCCATGTAGATTTCTTCTTGCAAATCCCCATGCAAGAAGGCAGATTTAACATCCATCTGATGGACCTCCCATTTATGTGAGGCTAGAAGGGAAAGAACAAGGCAGATGGAATTCATTTTGGCTACATGGGAAAAGGTTTCATTATAGTCAATTCCTTCAACTTGGGAAAATCCTTTGGCAATTAATCGAGCCTTGTGCCCTTCAACACTTCCATCTGATGCATACTTAGTTCTGTAGACCCATTTACATCTAACAAGTTTTTTTCCTTTTGGAAGAGGTACAAGATCCCAAATATCATTTTCCATTATAGAATGATACTCTTCATTCATTGTGGTATCCCAATCTGGATGACCTGAAGCTTCTGCAGATGTCTTTGGATCCAAAATATCATTTTCCATTAGAGAAAGATACTCTTCATTCATTGCGGTATCCCAATCTGGATGACCTGAAGCTTCTGCAAATGTCTTTGGATCATGAGTCTCTAAAACTTGAGCCAAAAGAGAAGATGATTGATGGAATTGTGAACGTGTCTGACATGGATATGAAGGATCACCGACAAGATCACGAACTGCTTCTCATTTTGAATGGACCCATCTAGGAAGCGGTGGTGTTGGTGTTGGTTCAGGTTCAATGGACTCATCTGGAGGAAGGTGAGCAGGCAGAGGTGGATTTCATCCTCACTGTCATCATCTAAAGAAGAAACCAGAATAGGAACAAAAGAAGTCACAAATGCCAAATATGGATCACAGGCCAAAGAAGGCACAATCCCCAAATTAGACTTGTAGGCCAAGACATTTTCATCAAATTCAACATCTCTTCTAATAATAATTTCATTACAATGTGGTTGAAGAAGTCTATAACCTTTGGCATCTTAAGAATAACCAAAAAATATACACTTATCACTTTTAGGCTGTAATGCTTTCATTTTCTCATCAAGAATGTGAGCCCATGCTATACTTCCAAATACATGGAAGTGACTTACATATGGTTTAATTTTAGTCCAAGCTTATTTCGGTGTTATATTTTTAAGAGCCTTTGTGGGAGTGCGATTTACTATGTAATTTTCACAGTTGATGGCTTACATCCAATATTTTAGACTTAATCCCTTAGATTGGATCATACAATTAGCCATTTCTTTTAATGTGCAATTCTTTCTCTCAACAACACCATTTTGATGTGGTGTATATGGAATAGTGTGTTGCATTTGGATGCCCTGTGTAGTGTAGTGCTTGTAAATTTATTGTTCACATATTCGCCTCCATTATCTGTTCTTGACCTTTGAATTTGATGTCCATATTGCTTTTCTACAAGGGCCTTGTAGGCTAGAAACTTGTCAAAAGCTTCGCTCTTAATTTTTAAGAACTAAACCAACGCATGTCTGTAAAAGTCATAATTGAAAGTTAAGAAATACTTGCACCTAGAAAAAGAAGGATAAGAAAGTGGACCACACAAGTCACTGTGAACAAGCTACAAAGGGCTCGAGGTGTGCCAAGAGGTAGTTTTTCAAAACTGTCTTGATGTTGTTTGTTGAGAACACAACCGACACAAACACCATCTCTGCATGAAATAAGAGGAAGACCAGTCACCATCTGTTGATTACATAGTTGCTGCAATGAGTGATAGTTTAGATGACCAAACTGCTCATGCCAAAGTTTGCTCAAGTCATCGCTATGAGAAGCAAAAACTAATGGAAAATATGATGACCCAAAGTTGTCAAACTTGTACAACCTAGTAATATCATCAACAATTCCAGTTGCAAGAATATGTTGAGGATCTTTTAGATCCTTAATTACAACTTGGTGAGGTGAAAACTCTGCAGTTTTACCTTCACCTAAATGAGTGATTTGATATACTGACAGAAGGTTACATGAAAGACTTGGAACACATAATACATAATTGAAATGACCATTATCTACCTGAACTATTCCAGATCCTACAACATTAAGAGATATATTACCAACAACAAATATTTTCTTGGTGTTACATTCATTTAGAGTAGAAAATATGGATTTCTCCTTAGACATATGATAAGATGCTCCAAAATCAATAAGCCACAAGAAGTAGAAGTTGCATTGAAGGAGAAACCGGAAGCAGAAAGCGCATGTCCATGAGAAGAAGAAGAAGTAGAATCAATACCGATGTTGTGCTTCTTCATCAGTGCTTCTAAAGCTGCCATCTTATTGAAACATTTGGACTCATCATGACCATCTTTCCCACAAAAGATGCAATGTTTGTTAGTCTTCTTATTTTTATATTTTGCTTCTTTGTCACCATTAGGATCTGAAGCTGTCTGAGTGGGTTTGGGACCCTTGTTTTGATTTTTGTTGTGGAGAGGATGTTTCTTCTTGGGATTCTTGGGTTTATCTTTTAGCTAGGATACTAAGGCTTTGTTGGAGGTGCCTGCTAATCAGGGGATCAAATTTTGCTCAAAAATTCAAAGTGCTCAGAATCGCTTCAAATCGAATAAGAGCGTAGGCCTCGTCGTTACGAACCCAACGCAACTTGTTTGGGTTCAAACATATGTCGGGAGCGAGAGATATTGCGATTTGTTCGAATCGTCAAACAGGCAAAAAAAGGACGTTGACTGTGCAGTCCGTACAGGCTGACGTGGCAGAGTCCGTACGCTGACGTGGTAGAGGTTATGTGGTAGTTTTTGATTGGCTGACAGTTGGGTGAATCATGTTTCAACAGGTGGCAGTTTTTGGTTTGTGGTTGGATGCCACATGGCCCAATCATGGGCCGCCACGTGGCATCATTATATTGGTTCAAAATTATATGGAGTCTATGGGATTCGAACCCCGGACCTCCCCCACTGGTCAAAGCCTTTGTAAAGTCCACCCTGCCAACAAGCTATGCATTGTTCCTTGTTAACTATATGCGTTTGAATGTATTTGAATTAAAGTAATGTTTGTTATGGCGGGGGGTCGGGCCGGGGCTTAGCCCCGACCCGTGGTTCTGTTGTGTTAACATGTGACCATAACCATAACATATGCGCGGGAGTTGTATTATAAATGGAGCCCAGTCCCGGGGTTAATACATAACCACAGTTCAAATGTGCGGGGTTTACGTTTAAGCCTCCGGTCACATGACCTATGGCATGTGACCTTGCCACGGAGCGTGCGGGGAAGTTATGATTTAAACTTAGCCCTTTTTATATTTGCGCGGGGTCACATGGACCCATGTGCCCACGAGCTTGGCGGTTAGGGACTGGCGCGCCCATAACCGTCCTACATTTCACACCGTTGGCGCAGTTGCGTTCGATGCCGAGTTTTTACGCTTTAAATAGCGTGTGTGCTAGGTTGAATGAACAAGGGTGCAATTTGTAGATGCAGAGACAACAAGCTTGAAGAGGGGACTTCCAGGAAGCCTAACTTCTTCGTCTTTTGGCCAAACGAGGTGCCAAAAAAGCCCAGCTAGGGGTTTTTGGATGCTCTGAAGCCATTGGAGTAGTCTATTGGTCATTTTGAGCATTGTAAAGCACGTTTTTGAGCACTTTGAGAAAATAATAATAATGATCCATTGGAAGCTGGACCAGGAGATGTAGCCCAAGAGAGGGGTGAACTCCTTTATCATTTGTTGTGTTATGTGCTTATGTTCATTGATTATGCTGCTGTTTATTTTCATCTTAAATGAGTAAATTATATTAATGATGTGTTGCAAAGTTGATCCATTTGCTTTTAACACATAAACTTTACTTGCAAATATTTTCAAGATTACAAGTCTTCTTCTTCATTTTTAGATCAAGTTGGTATCAGAGCACTGGTTTTTGAAGAACTGATTATTTGCAAGTGTTTTGTTTTCTGATACTCACAAGGTTGAAACTCACAAAAGGAGAAGATCAACTTGTGGAGCCAAGTTCTCATCCTTCAAGGAGGAAGCATATACAATCACCACAAGTTTCAAGTAGGCATTCACCAAGTATGGCTCATGAAGAAAGTCATGAACGTGT
>ML783472.1:147093-161850 GCA_009831015.1 Picea engelmannii | reverse complement strand
AAAGTATTTCCATGGATTTTGTAGGTGGTCTACCTATGTCGAGACAAAATCATGATTATCTTTATGTTGTGGTTGATCGATTTAGCAAAATGTGTATTTTGATGCCTTGTACTAAGCAGGTTATAGCTGGACAAACGACACAAATGTTCTTTCAAAATGTTTGGGTGCATTTTGGATTGCCTAAATCCATTATTTCTGATCGGGATTCTCGATTTGTTGGAAGTTTTTGGTCAAGTTTATGGGCACTCATGGACACCAAACATAAAAAGAGCACAGCTTTTCATCCGCAAACAGATGGTCAGACAGAGGTGGTAAATCGAACAATGGTGCATCTTCTTCATGCTTATTGCAGCAAGCATCCTAAACTTTGGGATGAGCATTTACACTACATTCAACATGCTTACAATCGTGCTAAGCACTCTTTGACTCAAACGTCGCCATTTGAAGCATGTTTTGGCTATTTGCCCAAATCTCCTTTAGATTTTATCTTTGGGAAGGATATTGCTATCAATGGTCAATATGAAATTGATAGGGTAGAAAAGTTCATTGAACAAATTCAGTCGATACATCAAGTGGTGCAAGAGCAATTGGAAAAGAGTCAAGCCAAGTACAAGACGAGACATGACAAGCATCGTGTTGATCACAGTTTCCAAGTTGGAGATGAAGTTTGGCTTTACATCAGTAAGGAGAGGCTTAAAGGAGAAGGTAAAAAATTGAAACAGATTCGATATGGTCCTTTCAAGATTATTGACAAGATTGGTAATACTGCCTTTCGTTTAGATTTTCCTCCTTATATGCAAATGTATGCAGTCGTTAATGTTGAGAATTTGAAATTGTATGAGCCTCCGTTGATTGACGATCATGGAGAGCATGTTCAAATTCCTTCTATAGATGATTTTTCCCTAGAGTATCTTACAGAACTGCATGAAGACACCATCCTTGACAGGAGAATGCGAACTTCAAAACGAAGAAATGTGGAGTATCTTCGAGTTGGTCTTAAAGGTACAAATCCAAGCAAAGATAAGTGGATTGAGGTTGGAAGGGTCAGGGAACTATACCCTCATCTTAAAATAGACTGAAAATAGTCTTTTGGAGGTCCAAAAGCTTCCCAATGGGGAGGTGTGATCAGGGGATCAAATTTTTCTCAAAAATTCAAAGTGCTTGGAATCGCTTCAAATCGAACGAGAGCATAGGTCTCATCGTTACGAACCTAACACAACTCGTCCGGGTTCAAACAGACGTCGAGAGCGAGAGATATTGCGATCTGTTCGAATCGTCAAACAGGCAAAAAAAGGGACGCTAACTGTGCAGTCCGTACAGTCCGTACAGGCTGACATGGCAGAGTCCGTACACTGATGTGGCAGAGGTTATGTGGCAGTTTTTGATTGGCTTACAGTTGGGTGAATCATGTTTCGACACGTGGCAGTTTTTGGTTTGTGGTTGGATGCCACGTGGCCCAATCATGGGCCGCCACATGGCATCATTATATTGGTTCAAAATTATATGGAATCCGTGGGATTCGAACGCCGGACCTCCCCCACCGGTCAAAGCCTTTGTAAAGTCCGCCCTGCCAACGGGCTATGCATTGTTCCTTGTTAACTATATGCGTTTGAATGTATTTGAATTAAAGTAATGTTTGTTATGGCAGGGGGTCGAGCCGGGGCTTAGCCCCGACCCGTGGTTCTTTTGTGTTAACATGTGACCATAACCATAACATATGCATGAGAGTTGTATTATAAATGGAGCCCAGTCTCGGGGTTAATACATAACCACAGTTCAAATGCGCGGGGTTTACGTTTAAGCCTTCGATCACATGATCTATGGCATGTGACCTTTCCACGGAGCGCGCAGGGAAGTTATGATTTAAACTTAGCCCTTTTTGTATTTGCACGGGGTCACATGGACCCATGTGCCCACGAGCTTGGCAGTTAGGGGTTGGCGCGCCCATAACCGTCCTATAGTTCGCACCGTTGGCGCGGTTGCATTTGGTGCCAGGATTTTACGCTTTAAATAGCGTGTGTGCTAGGTTGAATGAACAAGGGTGTAATTTGTAGATGCAGAGACAGTAAGCTTGAAGAGGGGACTTCCAGGAAGCCTAACTTCTTCGTCTTTTGGCCAAACGAGGTGCCAAAAAAGCCCAGCTAAGGGTTTTTGGACGCTCTAAAGCCATTGTGGCAGTCTGTTGGTCATTTTGAGCATTGTAAAGCACGTTTTTGAGCACTTTGAGAAAATAATAACAATGATCCATTGGAAGCTGGACTAGGAGATGTAGCCCAAGAGAGAGGTGAACTCCTTTATCATTTGTTGTGTTATGTGCTTATGTTCATTGATTATGCTGCTGTTTATTTGCATCTTAAATGAGTAAATTCTATTAATGACGTGTTGCAAAGTTGATCCATTTTCTTTTAACATATAAACTTTACTTGCAAATATTTTCAAGATTACAAGTCTTCTTCTTCATTTTTAGATCACCTGTAGTGTTGATCACTCCAAGTTGTACAAGATTATCTTGCTCTCTAATCAAAGCATCACAAAAGTACTCAAGAGTGGGTTTTTGATAATCTTTCCCTAGAGCCTCTCTCATAGTATAAAAGGTAGATACAAACACAAAATATGCACTACCTAACTTAGAAATAATAATATAGATACAACGCTCTTACTCCCGAATTATGTTACACTCTTCACATAAAATTCTAAGTGTTTTAAACTTAGATAGATAGTCTTCAATGCAAGAAAAGTCATTTGGACTTAAAGTCAATATCTGATTTTCTAACTGACGTGCTCAAATAATATTGTGTTTACCAAACATAGATTCAATATTTTCCCAAGATTCATCGGGGTCATCAATTTTTTGAAGGTGGAACCTTAAATAAGGAGAGATGGACATTCTGATTAGTCTAGGTGCTTTGTCATTCATATTATCCCATTTGACTTTCTTCATCAGTGGGTTCTTTTTCCTTTCCCAAGGTAATCCAGTACATGCCTTTACATCTTAATAAATCCTCCACATGGGATTTCCATTGGAAGTAGGTGGTGCTAGTAAGAAAATGATCATTGGAAGAAGCCATATTAAATATGCAGATAATATGGATTTAAAAATTGAAAGATCTTGAAAAATTAGGTAGTTTAAAAAAAGGCATTGAAAACAGACTTCAGACGTGAAAGTTATGCCCTTTTGAAAAAGCATAAACGGTAACCAAATAGCCACATGGCAAGTAGAAGTTGGTCCACGTGGTGATACCCCTCCAAATAACCTCACTTTTACAAATAAGTTGCTTTGTGAAGTGACCCACTTTTATAAAAAGAAGCAAGGATCACTTTTACAATGAAGTTACTTTATAAAAGAAAGTTGCATGCAAAATAAATAACTTTAAAATAAAATATTAAAGCTATTTATAGTGATTCACTTTTATTGTTGAAGTGAAATACACTTTACAATGGATGCATGGACTTTAAAAAAAAATAGCAAAAAACAGACTTGAACTCAAGACCTCTTACTTAATAAGGAAACTTTTAACCAAGTGAGTTAGCAAAACATATTGTATTGTTTAGAAGGAGGATTGTGGGTGTTTTTGTTGTTGTGGAAGGCGACCTTGGAGAGCGTTCTCATAAAAAACTCTTTTCACACAAGAAAAAAAGTTCACTTCTCGATGACAACAAGGGTTAGATATTGGTTAGCTTACCCAGAAAATGCACCCTTTCCGATCTCTTTCTGATTTTCCGAGATCACACAGGGTGCAGGGAAAAGAGAATACACAGATCCAAAGGAGTAGCAAACCAAAAACAAAAAACATAAAACCGAAATAATACTCTCCAAATTTTAAAAAAAGGGCGTATTCAGGTTTTATACCTCCGGATCTGATTGAAATGGCCATATCTTGGGTAAACATAAACCTTTTCGAGTGAAATGAAAAATGTTCCTGAATGAAATGAGTGCTTTAGATGCAATGGAACAATCCTCTCATACCAGAAATGTACGGATATGGAAAAAACCAGAGATGAGACAACTCGGCTTCACGATCTCGATCGACAATGGGAGCGGGTCTTCAAACAAGCTCTGATACCATGTTCGACAACACAAGTATTCCAATAGAGGACAAACACCTTCAATAACCCCTCACACATCTAGATCAAAGATCAACACACTGATATTTTGACGTGGTAAAACCCCTACTGGGAAACATCCACGACCCTAGCCAACACTATCACTTGGAGAAATTTATTAATGCAAAAGAAAAAGATTATAGAGAGATTTTACAAGAGATTTTCTCACAATCGATTATCATAAAATAACTCTCCATGCTCTTTGAATAGAGATCATGGACCAATCGGGTGCTAAGCCACGAATCAATGTAGCTGTTAAGATCGAGGAGAATATGAACCATCATATCACTCTATGTCGGGAACATATTGTGACCATCAGATTTCCTAACTACAAATGCATACTATTGCATACTAAAGAAACACACTAAGAAACACACTTTTACCTAACGACACATTAGACCAAGTAGATCTTAACTAACTTCTAAGTGTCTAAATATCCTAACACTTCATCCTCAACAAACATACACAGGTAAAAGTCCCTTTACTTGCTGTCAAGTTTTTTCTTTCACAACTCTCCTTTATGGAAAGATTGCACATTGGCTTGCAAATATTCCAGAACATGATTTGACGATTACTACTTATAATACAATTAATGGACGTGACTTAGCACTCCACTTGGGCCAACATCCCGAACCAAGTGATTCTCCTGAAAATGATGAGAATGCTTCGTCAACAGTTTTCTTCATTGAAAATCAAAATCTTAATCTTGTTGAACACCCTTGGTATAAGGAAATAATATATTACTTACAATATAAAAAATGTCATGACTACTTGGAGTCTCATCAACAAAGGAGGCTATACCTTGAAACTTCCAAATATCTAATTTTGGGAAATTCTCTTTTTTCGTAGATCTGTTGATGTGTTATTATTACGATGTATTGATGATGTTACAACCCAGAAAATATTGAAACAAATACATGGATCAACAGATTCAAATGTTCACATTGGTGGTCATTTTGCAACAAAGGCCACTTCCTTCAAAATTCTAAGAACAAGATATTATTGGCCTTTATTTTTCAAGATTCTTTCAAGTTTACAAAGGCATGTGACAAGTTCCAAAAACTACTTCACCAAATGGTCTGAAGTTGTACCACTTAAGCATGCACAAGATGAACATGTAATATCCTTTTTGGAATCAAACATTTTCTCTCATTTTGGTCTTCCTCTTGAAATTGTTTCAAATAATGGACCGGCTTTTATTTCTTCGAAATTCACTCAATTTATTATCAAATTTGGTGTGAAACACTTCACTTTTTCTACTTATTATCCGCAAGGAAATGGGTAGGCTGAGTCCACTAATAAAAATATGATCAAAATTTTGAAGAGAATAATAGATGATAAACCCCGTCAATGGGACACACTACTTGTATACGCTATTTGGGAAGATAGAACCACCACCAATTCTAGCATTGGCCATACCCCATTCCAACTGTTATATGGCCATGAAGCCATAATGTGCGTAGAACTAGAACTTATCTCACTTAGATTGGAATTACATGATGAAGAATTAAATTCATTAGATATTTCCTAAAGAATTAATGCTTTGCTTTCCATAGAGGAACAAAGAAATCATGCTTTGGAAAATTTAAGGAAAAGGAAACAAACAATTAAAAAATGTTTTGATAAAAAAGATAAATCTGCCATTTTCAAGGTTAATGACAAAGTACTGCTTTAGGATGTTGCTCACGCTGATAATGGAAAGAACTTCAAGTTTTAGAAGTTGTGGTTAGGTCCATATAAAGTCACCTCTGTCATAGGTTATAACTTTTATTTACTAAAGGACATGGAAGAGAAACTATTTTCATTTACAACTAATGGCTCACATCTGAAGCATTATGTTGAGCCAGACTGATTTGATTGATTATTTTTAATTCTTCATGTATATATTTTTCATAGTTTCTTGTATATATTTCTTTTTCTTTATTGTTTCATATTATTTAGCTGACTTTCCTTTCTTTATCATTTTTGAATTTTATTATGCTTTGGCATTTTGTTTTCTTTATTTGTAAATCCATTTGCTTTGTCATGTCAACTACACATTATACTAATCTTGTGAAATCTATGAGAATGGAAAGAGACAAATGATCTTCTTGGGTTTGTAATACTACTTATGTAGCGATTTCCAAACCTACATAAATGTTGCTAATACTTGAAGTACTAAGCTATCCATGCTTCTTCTTTCCTGTTCTTCCCTCCATATTATTTCTGCAAGAGTATATCAGAGAAAAGATTGACAGTTCCTTAAAGTTGATAAAGCCAAACCAAAGATTCTTAATTCTAGCCAATTCAAAAATTGTCTACCATGTGGAGTCGTCAGATGTTGACTCATAAAATTTCCAACCAAGCCACCAAGCCTACAAATGATTGCAAGGCACTGTTTAATTTTGTTTTTGTTATCTATTATATATAAATACTTAACTATAGGTGGGACCCCCTAGCAAGAGAAACCAATTCGACAATCCCCTCGTCCTAAATACTTAATGATGGCATTTGATATTACTACAGTTTATTTGAGGCATCTTGCTATATATTGATTACCCATTGGGGTTTCTCCAAGATATGATGGTTGAAAAATCATAATTGCTTTCCATGTTATTAGTTATAATGACAAAATGTATGGTCATCCTATCATGCCAATGGTTGATGTTTTATCCACATGATCAAAGTGTGGGTATCATATTAAAGTTCTCACAACACATACAAGTTCAAGTTGCAAGTGATCAAGTGGTCTTTACATTTTAAAATTAGTTGAATACATCACAATGGTCCAACATGAAGTAATATTCAAACATCATAACACAACCTTACATGTTATATGTTAGTATCGGGCTCTCATATTTAATGTTTTTATATCAAAAGGTGGCATGCGGTTGTTAAAGTATTGAAGGCATTAATGTGTATTGCATATGGTATATTACAATGGCATTATATATTGTTACCATGACCTTCCAACTTAGGCTTTTTAGATTGGAATATTTGTATGTGATATGTGTTTAATTCACATTGAATGTGGTATTATGAAAGGTTGGGACAATTGAGTTTTTATGGAATTTTAGGCCGTCGTTTGAGCTGGCAACTTATGTGTATTATAACATATTTGAATGCCATGTGATGGCCCGTATACATGGCTCTACTCCCTGGCCTACTATTTGTTGATTATATGAGTGGAATATGATCTGAAATAAGATTTAATGCATATTGATTTTTTTTGGGAACGTGATGGTTCATGCATTGAATGCATGGAAAGTGGATTTCACTTTGTAGAGTTTACCACCCGAGCGTTCTAGCATTCTTCATTTCTTTGTTGGTTTTGATTTTCAGAGGAGAAAACCTGCTCGATCAACGACTATAACTAATACTGGCACTATAACACATCTTTTCAAAAGGAAACAAGAATCCAATACATGTATGCAACTTTAACATTAGACCCATCAAATACATTATTATTATTTTAGTTATAATTTGAGAAATATGCTATGTCTAGTTGTGAATGAGTCTGTTGTTATCCTTTGACTCGTTTTCTTCCTTTGGTATTCATTCTAGGGGTTGTGGTTGTTATTGCAAATATTTTCATGTTATATAGAGATTGTATAAATGATTTTCCTTCTCCTGTCGGATGATCTTTGGACCTAAGCTCATAAATTGAGGTGTCTCTGGGGTTTTCTAAATTATGGGTTCTAAACTGTTGTTTATTGGCATTGTTATTCCAATTCGCTCCACGAATTTCCAATAAGTGTTTTACTTTTCAATTGTCACTCCATTATAGAAGCTTGTAATACTAGTTTATCATTTGTATTTCCTCATCCAAAGTTCCGTCTTTATAAGAAACGGGGGAAAAGAATAGAAAACAAGTCACCTCTTGAACTATGGGTTTCTTGTGTTCTATCTGGTTACGCTTATGCATGTTCTATTTGGAGAGACTAGTCTCAGGCCAGAGTAATATCGTGGTCATTGAAAGAAAAATGAGTCTTGAACCCTATTTCGAACCCACACATTTAAATTTTTTGCATGGGATGAAAATCTATGAGTCTTATCTTTTTTCTAAACCCTAGGGTTTTGCAATTATGTCCACGCTTAAGGGACAATTGAAAATAAAAGACTTTTTCTGCATATCGATGGCCTTGACATTTTGATGGCATTGTAATAATTCTGCAATTGTGGAGGAAGTAATCACGGTCTTGAATCTTTTTGCCATCGTCACATTGGTTGTCGAACAAGTTGAAGCTAATCATGCACTATTGGAAATTCTAATGCTTGATTAAGCCAATAGCTCGATTTCTTTTTTAGGAGAATGTTGACCCTGTAAATTTAAATAAGGGGGTAAATTATTCCTTTCTTCAAACTCCATGCTATGAAATACTTGATCTTTTGGGTCAAATTTGAAACCCCAAGAAACTTTGGGTGTATACTTGAGTCCGATATGAATGTGTTTACAAATGATGCTAAATTCAATTCTAAGCCTTTTTGTTCGAACATATATGTGACGATGCTATAAGTTTCAATGTATGTTCATTGATTATTTTGTGGATTTAAGTTTGAGCATTTGACAAAAGAAAATTGTTAGAACATGGTCAAATTTGACACAACCAATTTGAAGTATGCAAATTATTGGCAAATGCATTGTTATTAGTCACATATATGGACTCTATTGGTTGCTGAGTATAGATGTGGTATATAGGTATTAAAGCAAGAATGTGTTCGATTTATTTGAGAACCATAATGTTTTATTTTGTATATACACGACCAAAACCCTCACAATAACACTTTCCATAAATTATTCCTTGAATCCCATTTCCATATCTCATTTCAAATGACAATTATTTTTCCCCTTGTTATATAAAATTTAAAACATATTCTCTATTAGTTGATATATATTTTTGGGACAACAAAGTTTATTACATGATTAGAGGCACAAAGTTTTGCAAAATTAGTTCTAAAGGATTGTGATAGAGGGACTCATTTGGATTGTTCAGGGCCGATTCCCTCATGCTCTCATTTTTCATAAGCTATTCTTGGCTCCCAATTTCATTTTCATTTTATCCAAATCTTCCCCCCTGATGCATAAGAAACTTATTAGAAGGTGAAAGACAAGTAATAATAGTTCAGAGTTTGACAGGACATGTATCAATGGTTGTTGTGGATTAATAATTGGATTGGTAAATGATGGATGTAATATTGTTTTAAACATGTATCATTATTTTTCCTTACCATATTTCCATTTTTCATATATTATAAATCGCCTCATATTCCCAATTTTCATTAAAATTCCCATGTTTAAAATAATAATTACTTACGTGACATGACAAAGTGTTTCAAAGCATAACTATATTTTGGTTGTTTGCATGAATGTTTGCTATCAGACAAAGCTATTTCCAAACTATGTTAAATAGTATTTTATGTCTCAGTTACTATTGTTACATGCTCTAACTTTACCTTGTACTTATAGATGAGTTTATTTAGCAGAGGAAGTGGTGGCAGAGGAAACAGGGGAAGAGGAAGAAGGCCTAATGATTTTTGGGGTAACAAAGAATATGTTTCTCAATCCACTTTGATGTCGATAGTGAGGAGTTCAATCAACTCCTACAAACTGGTTTCTTAAACGTAACAGGACAAGGGGCCTTTAAAAATCATACTCCACCTGAAAGGACACCCCTCTAACCTGATCATAGCATTCTCGATATTCCTGTACAACCACATATTTATTTACCTCCCAAGATTCCAATCAATGATGGTTGGAACGAGATTGTAAATCCTCCTTAGCATCAAGTTCAAGGATTTCCCACAACTTCATTATCATTGCCTCCACCTCCTCCTAAGTGATCTTCCTTACATATTACATCAAAATATTTTCATGCCCATTCTACTCAGCCATTAAAGAAGCTTAAATCTCAAATTCAAGAGCCATAGCCTAGTATAGGCAAATGACCTGTCCAATCTATTGAATTTGATCAGTCAGTGACTTCCTCACATTGAGTGTTCTCTCATGCTAAACATCCAAAAAATGAAAGTAAACACATTTCCTTTGAGGACATGCATCCGAAAGTGTCAACAACAAGAGGTAAAGCACCTGTTAATGAGGATTTGGAAGTCATAAAATCCACAAAGTCACAGGGAAGTGAACATAGGAAAAATGCTTCTCATAAAAATATGACTTCTAATTTTATCATGTTACTATGATGGTTTTACTGTTGAGAACAGATCTGGTTATTATTTTCTGGACAATGGTATGTTTTGGACAACATGATTATTCATCATTTTTGGATATTTTCGCATCAATATTATTTTTTGACCAACTGATGGTATATTTATTTTGACATATTTATGACAATTTTTTTTTACTTAGACAAAATCTGATATATTTATTTTTGACAAATATATTTATTATTCGGGAGTCACAAGAATGTTTACAAGTACTCCTATGAGCTGATTGGGATATGTGATATGTTGATGAATATTCGATGACATAAATTTCCAAGGAGGAACAAGGGGGATTTGTTTAAAATTTAAATGAAGTCGTTAGGGGTTCCCCACCTATTAGATAGTATTTATTTTTTCCTTATCATTAATTATCATTATTATCTAATTATGAGTTGTCCCCATTAACTAAAAATTAGTAAATGATTTAACCAAAAGTAGTTGAACTATTCAAACTACTTTTGAGAGAATAAAAGGAGAACTCAAGGGACAATCAAAGGGAGAGTGATAGAGAGAACAACTCTGATAAGGTCTTGTCTTGCTTCTTAAGTAAGATTAATTTAATATTTCATTCATCTCTGAGATACATAAGTGCTAAGAACTTCTTGTTCATAGAAGAATCCTACTGAAGGTGGCGATAAGGAGGACCAAGAAGTATTGATTTGTTGATATACTTCACATGTTGAGCATCTATTTCTAATAGTTTGTGGATTCTTATTATATTTATGGATCATTTTTCAGTATTAATTAAGAATTTTGTGCAGAGTCAAGGCAGTGGCATTTGTGGCTTGTTATTTCAACTTTGTTTTAATCTTGGTTTTATGTAAAGGCACCAATAGTCTCTGTGTGATGTAATATACTACCTTTGACTACTAAGTCTCATTTTGGTCCTTACCTTTTGGGTATGAAGAGTGTTGTTGGTTGTATTTCAGGTTTGAATAAATAAAATCTTTGGATGATTTTGAAGTCTCATTTGAGTTTCTGTGTAATCTTATATCATATTTCTATTTCCAAAGCTATTCTGAAAATCAAAAAATATTTTTTGTTATAAATATTTTTATTTTTCTTTGACATATTACAATTATAAAAGATAGCATTAATCACAAGGACATATTTCTTGAGGATTAATTGAATTTTTTTTTGTAAAAAGGCTATAAACACATGGTGATAATCTCAACTATTTTGGTCTAGCTAGGCAGAATTCGAAAATGTTGGTATTAGGATACGACCATTCCTTTTGATCAACACATGCCACATAAGTAATAGTACCTTGCCATGTCATCATATGGTTAGTTCCATTTAAATAAATCAAAGGCTACCACGTGGAACCTTTAGCTCAATTTGCAGGGTTTAGCACCAAATTTCAAAGCTTATTTTTAAACTATTGTAACTTTGTCATATGACATTAGTGTTCGGTGTGTCTTTTTGCACATTATGTATTTTGGCTCATTTACACAGTGACATATTTGGATTAAGTGAATTGTTCTATTCGATGCCAGGGGTTTTCATTTGTCCCAAAAATTGAGGGATAGGCCTCATTTTCAGAACTTAAATGGTCATAACTTATGGATAGGAACACCATTTTGAGTGAAAATAAAATTTAAAAAGTGCATAAAATTATGTACTCTATGCAATAATAACATCATTTATGTTGATTTGTCCATATGATTATTTAGGATCGTAATGGCTATATTTCTATTTTGTTTGACCATGACAACAATCTAGTTGAGACAATTTCTTGATGGAAACCATTTGGTTCTTTTCTTAGTGTTATCACACAATCTATACTTTCCCAAATCCCAAGGCAAGTGGATGCAAGATTGGCATAACAGGGGTGACCTATCACTATCACTTTAATAGGAAACCCCTTTCTAGTTAGGAGTATGTCAAAGTACCCCAGGGGAGACGTCCCTAGTGACCTAAAGGGTTGAGAAGACTAAGGCAAGGATGCAATAAAATCCCCCTCTCATTGGTCACTCGATTCAGAAGGTTCTTATGGATTTTAATAGATGAAGCAAAAGGTAAAATGGATTGTACGCGCCCAAAACAAGACAACAAAAAAATGTAGCAATTTACAAGTACAAAATATGATGTTAGTGCTTCATAAAACCATGAACCTTCAAAAATTGAGCTAGCTGATATGAATTTGCAGCAATGCAATAGTTTGTAACAACAACTAATATTTTATAATAGCCACAAGAATTATGCCTTAAAATTGCTCGAAAAAGACAAGAAAGAATAACCTTTACCTAGCAGAATGATAACAAGTTGTCACAGGGAAATTTTACAATGTCTAGCTAGAATAATAAGTCACCTTTGCAGAGAATTTACCGCAGTTAGATGGCTGTAGCAATATTTTGCAACAAAAAAAAATTCTAGTGGTCAAAAGTGCAAGAAAACACCATGCAAACTCAACATTTATCTAATAGATTAGCTGGCAATTGTCATAAGTGATTTCTAGATGATGTAAGTGTGAGTTATGTAGGTGAATGTGGAAATTTGGCTTGAATTAGTATGGTTGTAGCAATGTTTTCCAACAACAACAAGTTAGCTAAGGAGTTGGTCTAGTTTAGGGCTAGCAAATGTTATTAAAATGTTCAAGGATAAAGGTTTGAGTGTTTGTTTGATCAATCATTCACTATAATGGGTAGATTAGTTCCTTTTAAGGTTTATGGAGTCAACAATAGCAACGACAAAACTTGGAGCAAAGTAGCAATGATAATACTTTTTCAAAGGAGAATGGATGAATGGAGGAGGTGTTGGCCACCCAAGGCCTCAAGCATCCAAGTCCTAGGGAGAAATTTTCTAGAAAGTAAGGGATCTCAGGCCCTAGCAAATTTTTCCTTCCTTAGACTATTGAAAGAACATAAGCAATAGGCAAATAGAGTAACACTACTAGAGAGATAACACTTTAGGGCTCTAGTAGCTACTTCTTAAACAAGGTGCACTTCAAAAATTTAAACAAGTGGAAAACTATAGAGAGAAAGAAGTAACTTATGTTTCTCTCCTAGTGTTTAAGCAAGAAATTTCATAATCTTTAACACGATTTACCACAAGCATTCATTACATAAGAAAATTGTAAATTTTCTACTTACTTCACCAAGAATAATCAAGCCAAACCCTAGATGAAGATCTTCCACAATGAGAAATAGCCAAAATACACCAAAAAATGCCTCTCTAAGAAGTTGCACACTAGTTATTTCAGCCAATAACCCTTAAAGATAGTCGAATTTCAGACCACACTACTTGTGTGATGAGTGATGATGAAAAAATGAGAGAACTTTCTCTCTATTTATACAATATCAATGACCTTTAATATTTTTTAGGTCATAAAAAGGTTGACCTGGCCAAATTACATCAAAAATCCAATTTTTACATAAATGAAAGTAATTAAACCCTAAAATCAACTCAAAGGGTGACGCCATGCCCTTGTAGGGTGACGTTGAGCCCCCCAGGGAGGAATGTTGGGCCCCATATGCAGAACGTTTGGCCTTCAAAGTCCTTGGATGATGCCACACGTGCCAAACAACACACAAATGCCCTCATAAATGCAAACCCTAGCTCTGGATGAGATCTAGGGTCATAATGATGACATCATGGGATCTCAAGGGTCAATGTCCAGATGCAAGAGCAAGATCCCCCTGGGTCTAATTCTTCTAGAGTGTCTCAAGGGAAACATCCTTCTTTCTTCTTAGTGCAAGTCTCTGTTGTCTCTCTGCCCCTGGTTGGGCTCACAACATCCATCTGTGGGATTTAATCCCCACGAAGGTCTGAGCTAATCATTCCCAATATGTATCTATCCAACAGCCAAAGTCCTACAAAAACAACAAGTACGATCTCGAGGGGTTCATAAGTCACAAGGATCATAGCAATGTCAATCACATCTAATAATCAAATTACCCAAACATGTGCATCAAACCCCCCTTTACCTAGACAAATGCTTAAAGACATTATGCGGTTTAATAAGTCGGGTTTGGAGAAGGTCTTAGGGTGTCCTATTGGGATAATCCTCGTTAAGTTTGGGGTGTTTCCCAGGTGAGAACTAATCTAGGTAATGTAAGTGTGTGTGAGGTGGCATGGGGTAAGTGTTTTGGCATGGGGTGTAGTGATAAAATGGAAATGTAGATCTTGTTAATTTTTCATAGCATTATGCAGTTCATTCCATTTTATCAAATAACCATAACCATAAATGTTGCAACAACCAAGATCACAAGAAGAAACACCATGCACAAGTACACAAGATATATCCTGGGAAACCCTTCTCAAACAAGGGAGAAAAACCAAACCAAATCCTTTGCTATATTATTCAAGAGAGAGACCTTTCACCACCAAAATGACTTAGCACACAAGAGGGTGCTTAAGCCCTAGAAACCCTAGCGCCCAAGAGAGGTGCACACCCTTGCCAAAGAGAAGTACTTGCTGAAATTACCAAAACATGTGAGGAGGATATGATTCTTC
>ML783472.1:116653-141320 GCA_009831015.1 Picea engelmannii | reverse complement strand
CATCATATCTAACTACTCAAATGAAGTATGGTTTCGAGAGATGATGCAGCTGATGGTGATGCTCATGATCTAGTTATGAAATAGTCTAGATGACTATATTGATGCTACCAGGTAAATGGTATATTTTGTGCTCAAGTCCATTACCTATAAATACCTCTCTAGCTAGGAGGGAGTGTTAATATTATGGTAGTTGCGGGAGGTATTTACCTCTACATTTGAACCTAACGAGAATAGAAGACTCCGGGAAGCAAGAGAAACCCTAATGAATTGGCTAATAACCCTAGAAGCCTTGTCGTATCAAGAAGATAATTTATATCAGGATATTAGCCTCCAAGAGAAGAAGTCGGCCATAATTAATAATAATATACTGAACAGACACATACCCAGAAGGAGAAGTCGGTCCCAAAAAACTGGCAGGATTACTATAAATACAGGGTGCGAGTTCTCATTTGACAACATCTTAGGACTGCAGTTTTCCCAGTTGGTGCACATTGCAGTTGCAGTATGGTGTGTAGGTTTGGAGGAGGGTTGCAGGCGCAGCTGCAACAACAACTAGTTTCAGTATTGGCTTGGATATCTCTTGGCTAGGGTTTGGAACATCTGATCAGTCTTTTGTGATGCGCTATCCTTGGGGATTGGTGCACTACTCTTTGTTTGTCTATCTAGCCTAGGGTTTGTTTCCGGAGGAATTCTCAGTCAAGGTTAAGGTGCTCGAAGGGAGGCTTATGCCTGTGGTTGGGTGACGAGGGTATCGTCAATGGTAAAATGAGCACACCATCTTCTATATTCTAACAACGACAACCCATCCTAAAGGGAGATCAACTTACTAGGGAATCATGGCACCCTTCCAGGTATGAATGAGTTAAAGAGCATAATTTCCAAGCAAACATTATGAAATGAAGGAGAATTCAATGCAACATACTCAAGTGCTTCAATAATCAAAGTGACACATACCATGATACTCAGACTCATTACCTCATGGAGAAATACCTACTGATGCTTCAGGACTAGGATGGTGGGATGAATAATGTTGTTGCTGATAGATGGGATGCAATAAAGAAAAGAGGGGCCCTCTGGGGCCATGCTCAAGTCATCTGACTCTCAACACTCCATTTCTAGGACCCCTGGGCCTCGAGACATGATATCCTTAGGTATCCCTAGGATAGGGGATAACATGTGGCTCTAACTCGGGGACATGTGCTCACCGTAGAGCACATGAGAACATCAACATCTCTGGTATGACCTGTATCTGCTAGATCTCAACAGAATGCATCAATAATATTCAGGGTGGTGATATTACCCCTCACTCATATATGATATAATAAAATAAATATAAGCATGCATGCATATATACATAATGAAGAAATACAATATGAAAATGAAACTACATTATACTAACATGATATGTAAATGGTATATACAAATGGATGCAAATTCCTACCTAACTTACTTGTACTTACCTGTCATGCTACGTTCATGAAATAGCGTTTGATGTGTATAACATTCACATGTAGTTTCAAGGCTTCTCCTTCAAGTGTTGTTAAGTTAAAAGAGTTTGTTCTTGCATGACTCATAATTTTGTAGGGACCTGTCCATAATCCATCCAACTTCTTGTGCATACCAGGTTTCTCCCTTCTCTTATCCCATAACAATACTAAGTCTCCTTCTATGAAATCACTTTCCTTTTCTTTGTGATCAAAGGTGTTCTTAACTTTCTCTTGATTTTTCGCCATCTGACTTAGATCAACCCTCCTAGATTCATCCAAATCCACCAACTAGTCAATTCACCCCTGAAGTGCTTCCTCCTCTGTGGTGTATTGATGATCGAAACAAAGAATAGGGATTTGGAGATTCACAGGTAGTTTAGCTTCCATCCCATATACTAGTTCAAACGAGGTTTTTCATGTTGATGTCTTTGTTGTTATTCGATCTTCCCACAGGTCATACTTGATGTTACTATCCCAGGCCTTCTTGTTCTCTCCCACAACCTTCTTAATGATATTCATGAGGTTCTTATTGCTTGATTCTACCAAACCATTCCCCTGAGGGTAGTAGTTTGACAAAGGAGATAGAATGATGTTGTATTTAAAATAAAATTATGCTAAGGTTAGAGAGCTAAAAGCTTTGGCATTATTAGTGGTGATTTTGGACGACACCCCAAATCTTGTTATGATTCTTTCTTCCAGAAAATTCATGACCACCTCCTCAGTAGCTTTCCTTGTGGGAATAGATTCTACCCACCTGGTAAAATAATATGTGGTGGTCAAAATCCATCGGTAACCATTACTTGAATTATCTTTAAACTCATCAATAAAGTCCAAACCCCATTGTCAAAAAAGGGACTTCTACCACCATGAGTTTCAAAGGTTGTGCAGGGAGTTTCTATTTACCTGCAAACTATTGGCAAGGCTGGCATGAGAGAACATATAGGTGAGTATCAACAAACAATGTTGGCCAATAATATCTGGCTCTCAAGATCTTGTATACGGTAGTACGAGCAACAAAGTGACCCCCACAATACTCAGAGTGTAATTCCTTTAGTAATTTGTTGGCCTCATCTTTGTTCACACATCTAAGGAGAACTCTATCTGGGTATTTCCAACCAAGACCATCCTTAGTCAAACAATATTTCATAGCTTTGAGTCTCAAATCTCTTCTTTTATAGTCCACTAGATGGTCTGGGCATGGAAAATTCTTGAGGTAATATATTACGTTGGAATACCATTCATCGTGTTCTAGTTCACTCACCACCACATTCACTTGTTCATTTTCTCCCATTTGTATAGCTTCTTCGTTGCTCTCAGTCAAAATTTGAGCCAAACCTTGTCCCTTCACAATCTTGGTGGGCTTTATTTCTTAGTCATATTTTTGGATCTTGGAAACCTACTTACCCCTAGTACCTGTACAATCTTGTTGTGACAAGACATCCTTCACCGCCGGGTAAGGGACATAAGCCTTAATTTTTTTATAGCCCACATAGTTTCTAAAATGCTTGAGGGATTTCACCAATGCATAAGCTTGCTTTTCAGTAATTGAATAGTTCAATTCTGAATCCCTAATAACTTTACTCATGAATGCAATAGGGTGTCTGTGGTCATCATCATCTTTTTGCAATAAGACACTTGCGATAGTATCTTGAGAAGCGAAAGAGAATATCATGAAATCCTGCAAATAATCAGGACTAATCAGAACTAGGGCTTGGGAGATGACGTCTTTTATATATTCAAAATATTGAAGAGCTTTGTCATCCCACCTGAAATCTATGTCCTTTTTAAGTAAGGCACTCGTGGGTTTTATTCTTTCGGCAAATTTTGGGACGAATCTTAGAATGAAATTTAGTTTCCCAAAGAATGATTGTAGGACCTTTTTGTTTGTAGGGGGCATACACTTTTGATAGATTGGATCCTCTCCAGGTCTACAAAAATTCCTCCTTCTGAAACTATGTGTCCCAATAGCTTTCCTTTATCTATCTCGAAAATAGATTTTTAGGGTTCAAGGAAATACCATATTTCCTACACATTTCAAAAACAATTCTAAGGTGTGAGATCTGGTATTTTCTTTCTTTTGACACAACTGTGAGATCATCTTGGTGAATTTCCATAATTTTGTGGATAAGATCCCTAAAAGAAAATTCCATTACTCTTTGAAAGTTTTAACCGACATTCATAAGGCCAAACGACATTCTCAAATACATGAATGTTCCCCATGATGTGGTAAATGTTGTTTTGAGTTGATCTTCTCTTTTGAGTAACACTTGATTGTATCCAGAAATTCCATCCATCATGGACATCATGCCTGCCCTCATGACCCTTTGTAGTAAATGTTCCATATTTGGGTGGGGGTAATTGTATTTCAAATATAGTTGGTTAAGGTTTCAAAAATCAACACATAGGCGAATGTCACCACTCTTCTTTTGGACAACTACCAAATTAGACATCCATGATGAATATCTAATGGGGGCTATGATACCATCATCTACCATTTTTTGAAGTTCCTTTTGTATCTAGTTCGCCAACTTAGGGTTAATATGCCTTAGTGTTTGTCAGAAAGGTTTGGCTCTCTCTGCCAAGGGTATAGCATGTTGGATGACATCACCCCTATAAGCCCTCAAGTCATCACAAGTCCAAGTAAAGGTATCCTTAAATTCTCTAATGCGGTTAAGTATTTCATTTCTCTCTTATTATGTGGCACCCTCCCCTATCTTTACCATCCTTGGATCCATCTCGGTACCAATGTTGAATTCCAAGACCTTATTTGTTTGTTGATTAGGGTTTTTCCCTTTGTAAATGTCATTTCTATCAAAGAGTTGTTCTAAAGGGATGCACCCTTTTGGCAGAGTGTTATTTTGCAAATTTACTACATCAAGGTCCATGGAATCAACTATAAAGTTTACTTGCGAATTGGTGAATTCTCTACTATTTTATATGAATCTAAGGATTTGACTATCTTCTTCAAAAACTTGCCAATGTTCTAAGTTATCAGGGATCAATGGTCTAAAAAGAACCTCCATTTTGCACAAGTTCTGGAGGGGACCCTCAAAAGGTTGCAATGTAGATGTTGAGACAACCAAAGCATATACTACGTAATTTTCCTCTCTGGGAATTTCTTCGATTGATACTACTTCAAAGGCTTTTGCAACATACCTTGCAAAGTCTCGGTACCTTTTTAGTCTGTCATTATTTGTGGCAAAGTTTAGCAAAACTTGTGATACTATCAGGTCTGAATTGCCTATAAGCCTCAGGTGCATTATACCCCTATCAATAGTTAGGTTAAGACCTATAATCAAAGAATCGTATTCAACAACATTTTTCATACAATGATATTCAATTCTATAGGAGTGGTAGAAAATTTCTTTAGAAGGGGAAGTTAGGACAATTCCTGCCCCTGAGCCAAAACTCGAATGAGCACCATCAAATTCTAAGGTCCATATCCCTTCAGGTGTTTTTCCAAGTTCATCCTTGAAGTTTCCTCCTTGAATAAACCAATTTTCTACTCCATTGTTCACACATAGGAGTTGATCATTAGGTTCTTCGAAGGCCTCAATGAGGCATCCTGTGATGGGTTCCTTGTGAAGGGTGAAAAATCCTCCTTCGGGAAGGGGTATAATAGCTTTGGATCCTTGGTCTTGGAAGCTTCTGACTAGTTTTTCTACAAAATATTTGCAAAGTAAGATACCCCAACTACTCAATGTGTGTATTACTAGTACACCAATTTTGAAGGAGACATCAGGGAAATCATGGAAGACAACCTCCATGTTTTTGATAATACCTCGTGTAAAACCATCTTGTGTATTTGGCTGTGATATATTAAGCCTTGGTTGGTGCATAACCCTTTCATTCATAATTTTTTTAGGAGCATATGGATCAAAGACACAATTATGGAGAAGGAAATCATTGACCTGGAGGGTAACATAAAAAGGTGTGGGTTCACCGTATTTTGTTCCCATGCTTCCAACATGAAAGATAACAGAGGGTTCTTCTTCAAATTCATCTCCCTTAGTGATCTGTGAAGCTAAGTATTCAATGTATTCAATCTCAATATATTCAAAGGTATCTTGAGGAAAATTCAAATCCTCAGAGGGATCATGTTGTTGTGAAAATAAGGAGGCATCTTCCATGTTTGAAAAACCCGTGCTCCATTTTATAGGGAAAGTATTTAGTTCAATGTCATTCTTTACCTCTAGAATCTCTGGGAGTTCATGTTCTTCTATGCTTTCCTCATTGAACCCTAATATGTCATCTTGGTTGTTCAAAATATTGACCTGAGAAATGGAATTGTTCAACCTAATATTTTCTCCAACCCAACAAGCAACATCTTGTGCTTCCTCGAGGTTTGTAGGGAATCGATTCTTGATGGAAAACTAAAATTCTCCTTCGAAGGAATTTAAATATCGTTGAAGGATAGATTTCTTTGGCTGAAAGGTGGGCTCAATTCGGCTGAGCACGGTGTTAAACCTATCATTAAACTCCCTAACATCTTCGTCATCTTGTTTTCAAATTTCGATGTATCGGGCATAAAGGGCAACCATATTTTCAACCACACCCCATCTTTTTAGAAAAACTTGTTCTAAATCTTCACAAGTTTTGAGACTTTTGCTTGGGAGTTTCGTGATCCATTTTCTAGCATCCCCGGTGAGTGAAGCCAAAAAAAGTCTCATAAAAGTGTCAAGATGTTCATTCCTCGACAGATGGAACTCGTAGTTCTCACATAATTTAATCTAATGTGTGTTACAAATGGCTCCAATTTCTCTTGCAAATGTGGGTATCTGAGAATCCGCGTCTTTAAGGAGATCATGTAATCCTCCTTAGATATTTTCCAAGTCTAGAGGGTCGAAGAGTTCTTCGAGGGCCCATTTAGGAGGGGTCATCGGGACAACAGGGACTAAAGGATAATAAGGTGTATACTGATGTTTGCTAGGGGTCATCATCAATGGAGTCGCCAAAAAATATTCTTGAAATTATCAAAGGGATGAGGGGATCACCCTCAGTGGAGTCACCAGGTAAGCTTTGTAAGCTAAAGGCTTTGAGGGAAAGACTTACCGAAAAAAGTGTCATTGAGGAATATTGACTCAGTGTTCCCCGACAACGGTGCCAAAATGTTATCACACAATCTGTACTTTCCCAAATCCCAAGGAAAGTGGATGCAATATTGGCGTAACATGGGGTGACCTATCACTGTCACCTAAATAGAAAACCCCTTTCTATTTAAGAGTATGTCAAAGTACCCAGGGGAGACATCCCTGGTGACCTAAAGGGTTGAGAAGACTAAGGAAATGATGCAAGAAAATCCCCCTCTCACTGGTCACTCGATTCAGAAGGTTCTTATGGATTTTAATGGATGAAGCAAAAGGTAAAATGGTTGTACCTGCCTAGAACACGACAACAAGAAAATATAGCAGTTTACAAGTACAAAATATGATGTTAGTGCTTCTTAAACCATGAACCTTAAAAAATTGAGCTAGCTGATATGAATTTGCAGCAATGCAATAGTTTGTAACAAAAACTAATATTTTATAACAGCCACAAGAATTATGCCTTAAAATTGCTCGAAAAAGACAAGAAAGAATAACCTTTACCTAGCATAATGATAAGAAGTTGTCACAATTTTTTTTGGCAATGTCTAGCTAGCATAATAAGTCACCTTTGCAAAGAATTTGTTGCAGTTAGATGGCTGTAGAAATCTTTTGCAACAACAACAAATTCTAGTGGTCAAAAGTGCAAGAAAACACCATGCAAACTCAACACTTATCTAGTAGATTGAATGGCAATTGTCATAAGTGATTTCCGGATGATGTAAGTGTGAGTTATGTAGGTGAATGTGACAATTTGGCTTGAATTAGTATGGTTGTAGCAATGTTTTTCAACAACAAAAAGTTATCTAAGGAGTTAGTCTAGTTTAGGGTTAGCAAATGTTAGTAAAAGGTTCAACGAAAAAGGTTTGAGTGTTTGTTTGATCAACCATTCACTATAATGGGTAGATTAGTTCCTTTTGGGGTTTATGGAGTAAACAATAGCATCGAAAAAACGTGGAGCAAAGTAGCAATGATAATACTTTGTCAAAGGAGAAAGGATGAATAGAGGAGGTGTTGGCTACCCAAGGCCTCAAACATCCAAGTCCTAGGGATAAATTTGCTAGAAAGTAAGGGATCTTAGGCCCTAGAGAATTTTTCCTTCCTTAGAATGTTGAAAGAACATATGCAATAGGCAAGCAGAGTAACACTACTAGAGATATAACACTTTAGGGCTCTAGTAGCTACTTCTTAAACAAGGTGCACTTCAAAAATTTAAACAAGTGGAAAACTATAGAGAGAAAGAAGTAAGTTGTGTTTCTCTCCTACGGTTTAAGCAAGCAATTTCATAATCTTTAACATGAAACAATAAAAATTTACCACAACCATTCATTACATAAACAAATTGCAGATT
This sequence comes from Picea engelmannii, assembly GCA_009831015.1. Taxonomy (NCBI): domain Eukaryota; kingdom Viridiplantae; phylum Streptophyta; class Pinopsida; order Pinales; family Pinaceae; genus Picea; species Picea engelmannii. The sequence goes on along the minus strand of ML783472.1, from coordinate 133,398 downwards.
TTCTACTTACTTCACCAATAATAATCAAGCCAAATCCTAGTTGAAGATCTTCCACAATGAAAAATATCCAAAATACACCAAAAATTGTCTCTCCAAGAAGTTGTGCACTAGTTATTTAAGCCAATAACCCTTAAAGAGGGCCGAATTTCATACCACACTACTTGTGTGATGAGCGATGATGAAAAAATGAGAGACCTTTCTCTCTATTTATACAATATCAATGACCTTTAATATTTTTTAGGTCATAAAAGGCCGACTTGGCAAATTACATCAAAAATCCAATTTTTACATAAATGAAAGTAATTGAACCCTAAAATCAACTCCAAGGGTGAAATCATGCCCTTCTAGGGTGATGTTGATCCCCCCAGGGAGGAACGTTGGACCCCGTATGCATATTGTTTGGCCTCCAAAGGCCTTGGATGATGCCACACGTTCCAACCAACACACAACTGCCCTCATAAATGAAAACCCTAGATTTGGATGATATCTAGGGTCATAATGATGACGTCATGGGCTCTGAAGGGTCAACGTCTAGGTGGAAGAGCCAGATCCCCCTGGGTCTAATTATGCTAGAGTGTCTAAAGGGAAACATCCTTATTTCTTCCTGGTGCAAGTCTTTGATGTCTCTCTACCCCTGGTTGGGGTCACAACAAGTACGCCCTCCAGGGGTTCATAAGTCACAAGGATCATAGCAATGTCAATCACATATAATAATCAAATTACCCAAACATGTGCATCAAACCCCCCTTTACCCAAACAATTTCTCAAATATGTTATGCAGTTTAACAAGTCAGGTTTGGAAAAGGTCTCAGGGTGTCCTATTGGGCTAATCCTCCTTAAGTTTGGGGTGTTTCCCAGGTGAGAACCAATCTAGGTCTTGTAAGTGTGTGTGAGGTGGCATGGGGTAAGTGTTTGGGCATGGGGTGCAATGATAACAAGGAAATGTAGATCTTACCTATGGGTGCCTTTGTAGAGGGAAAGTTGCACCTTGTCATAAATGTCATTCTTTCCTAACCCATTCAACGCCTCTTATTCTTAGTTTTATTGTTTTTTTTATCTTTTTCTTTTATGCTTCAAGGGAAGATATGAGAGACACTATCTTGGCTTGGTGACCAGAGGTGACAATGTTACCCACAAGCATTTCACGGAGATTATAAGGTTAGCTCGTGATGAGACCCCCTTTCTCTTGGTTATGCCACCAAGAGCCACTAACCTGGTTTGGTGACCATATAGATGGTAGTGTCATACCGTTATACGCCCATGGTCATAATAGGTTGGCTCATGATGAGACCTCCCATCCACCAACTAATAGCTTGAGTGTTTATTTATCTTATGGGTTCCCTTTTCTTACCAAGAAGCCTTTTACTGCTTTCTCATGAATCTCTGGGCAAAGCATCTCAAAGGTTTCATTTTTGGATTTTAACTCTTGCCAACTACTTTTATCCTCTGGGCCTTTAGCCCCTTCTGCCCACAAGGAAAGGTACAACCCTTCCTAGTGTGGCAAACCCAATACCCAAACAAAGGTAGGGGAAAATGAGAGGAGTAAGGATGGAAAGTGGTAAGTATGGAGGGAATGGACGATGATCTTTCATAGACCCACCCAACGACAACCCATCCAAAAGGGAGACCAACTTACTAGGGCATCATGGCACCCTTTCAGGTATGAATGAGTTAAAGAGAAAAATTTCCAAGCAAACATTATGAAATGAAGGAGAATTCAGTGCAACATATTCAAGTGCTTCAATAATCAGAGTGACACATACCATGATACTCAGACTCATTACCTCATGGAGCAAGATTTACTGTTGCTTCAGGACCAAGCTGGTGGGATGGATATTGTTGTTGTTGATAGATGGGCTGAACTGAAGAAAAGAGGGGCCCTCTAGGGCCATGTTCAAGTCATCGGACTCTCGACACTCCATGTATAGGACATGTGGGCCTTGAGACATGATCTCCTTAGTTATCCCTAGGATAGGGGATAACACTTAGCATAATGTATTTGTAACGGGGTGTCAATCTTACATTGCATGTGATGCACATATGAGCACTTGTTGAACTTGATGACCATTCTGATATCATGATCTAGGTCTTGACTGAAGCAATCTAGTTGACCATTGACAAATTCAGCCTATTGGATCACATTCAACTTCATCTTCTTCTATACTTCATGTCTTCTTCTATATTTCATGTCTTCAAAAATTGGCTATGTGAATTATTATTGTATCTTGAGTTTCTTAGCACTTCATCATGAACATATTGATGTTGTCATTGTTGATTATTATGCATTAATTCTTGATGGTAGCATGTGCCTTTTCCTTGCAACTTATTGAGGATCTAATTGCATCTTATGGATGGTTTACTTCATTGTTCTAGTTAACATCTTATCATTAACATAAGCAATGTTCACCTAACTTTGCAACTTATCCATGATATTTGAAGTTGTCATTATGTAGGAATGTTAATGTAATGCCACCTTCCCCAACTTCTTCCTTTTCTTGGGTGATCATTCCTCTAGTAAACATTAAGGGGGAATGTTAGATTGTGTTTTAATGTTGTCTAGTGGCTTGATGTAGTTTTGTACTTAGTGTCCCAATGATGATCATTATAGCATCGTTTTGGAGAAACTTATACATCTAATTAGCCCTGATTGGACTTTTGTAACATTGCACATGGAGATAGTTTTGAAATTATTTGGCAGTGACCTATCTCTCAGTTAATGGTGACCTATACCCTTGGGTCATTCTTATCTACTACTTCTCCCTTATCTCTCGATGAACTTACTACTTACCTCATCATCAACCATTATGGATTTAGTTTATCTCCACCCTTGAATGCGCCTTATGATCAATGATCTATGTTTCTCTCGACCACTATAAATTCAAGTCTCATTGGTCTTGAATCTAAAGGTGGAAGATGGATTATGGTCTAGATTGTTAACTTGGACCTTATGCTAGATCATCCATGTAATTTTGTGAGTGTATGGATCCCATTTGATTTTCATACTTAAAAGGTCTCGTGGAGGATGTTGTAATGAGGTTTCATGCAATTAATGGAGACGTTGTTTAGTGTGGATGTTTCTCCATCTTGGGGGTTTACTATGTAAATCTACTTGTTCTCTCTCAATTTTCTTTTGTTTTCATTTTTTTATGCTTTCCAGAGGAGTATAGATAATATATATCTTGGTATTATGTTCATTTTATGCATGTTTACCTGATATTTCATGTTATTAATGTTATTTCATGTAAACCAATACAAAAAAAATAGACGCTTGTGTGCGAATTATAATGAATAACATATACATTTTAGAAGTTCTTTTGCTTAAATACCATCTCAAATAAAAAAAATTATGGTAAAAAAATAAATAAAAAATAGGTGAACAAACAAACAAACTTTTAATGGTCAAAAGTGACCCAAAAACCAGAGATTTCATTCCTTAAAACTATTACAATGATGGATGAAAAACAAGTAATATATTATATAATTATAAGTATATAACTATGATATATCATGTTTCTATGATTGAATTTTATTCCAAATGAAATAGAATTACTCAACTATGATAATGGCAAAGGATCATTAATACCAATTTACTAATTAATCAACTAAATTTCAAACTTAATAAAAACATTTTCCTCACTTATATTATATAATCTCACATTTCTACCCATTATGTAGCTCGTGGCATAGTTTCGACTCATAAGTTGTTGCTCATTCTAATCAAAATCCTCATACAATAATTATTTACCATAAACACTTGAACTACTTCTCAACTTAGCTCTTACTTTCAAAAGTGAAAGCCATAAATTTTTAACATATTTGTTGTTGAAACATGACATTCACTATGAAACCAAATGATTCTCACCTTTAATCTCTCAATCTATTTACACTACAAGTGTCACATCTTTTCCTAAAGTCATTAGAATATACTTTGAATAAATCTTACTTTGCCATGTGAGTCTATCAAACTCTAAATAAAGTTTGAAATCAATAACAAATAATTACTCTCACATTTCAAGTCATATTTTAGATACAATGTAAAATTAAAAACATTTTCAAAAGTCATTAAAATGTACTTTGAATAAATCTTGCCATGTGAGTCTATCAAACTCAAAATATAATTTGAAATCAATAACAAATAATTATACATTTAAAACATTTTGAAATCAATAACAAATAATTATACATTTAAAACATTTCCTAAAGTCATTAGAATGTACTTGAATAAATCTTGCTTTAACATGCCACGTGAGTCTATCAAACTCGAAATATAATTTGAAATCAATAGCAAATAATTACTCCAACAATTCAATTCATGTCATATTTTAAATACAATGTAAAATTTAAAATATGCATGGTAAAGTTCGAAATTCCTTCATTCAAAATAATAAAATATTTAATCATAATTATAATTATAATGATAATTTAATTTAATATCACAACTTAACTAATATCAAATATAATTGAAACAAATTAATATAGATAAACATTATAATATATTAATATTATGTATTAAATTCCTTCATTCAAAATAATAAAATATTTAATCATAAATTATAATGATAATTTAATTTAATATCACAACTTAACTTAATTTAATATCACAACTTAACTAACACCAAATATAATTGAAACAAATTAATATCGATAAACATTATAATATATTAACATTATATATAATGCTACAATGAAAATATCTCCATTTAAATATTATTATAATATGATATTAATTTTATAATATTTACCCATGGGGTGCCACTTGGACAGAGTTCGAGGACACATGGAACCAAGCAACCATGGGAGTTATTAACCCTGGTCGCCAACCCACAACCATTAACTTCTGCATGGCTCACACCATGAGAAAAGTTATGGTAATGTGCCTGGCTAGACAGGCTGGGTTAATGGTCGCGCGAGCAAGTTAGACCAGGCATACCAGGCCTAGGTTGGCTGTCAACTCGACTTCAATGGCTAGAGGGGTTGTCAACTCGGGGGTGTGCAACAATAAACAGGCTTTTGCCCTGGTGTATTCCTCTATTCTCCATCCGCCCTGGTTAGTGTTCTTTGACTCTTCTGAGCGTTTCTGCATTGCTGCCCTCTGTGCTTTTTTCTTGGGCACTCTCACCACCTACCCTGGCAATTGTGTTAGCTCTGATACCCTCTTCCTGCTACACTCGCTCGACCCTCACAAGCTCCTTCTTTGAAATTCCACCAGTGCCTTCTCCTGCTTTTCCTAGCACCATCTCTCTGCCCCCCTACCCACAGCCTATCGCCTCCATACTCTACCTAGCATGCCCAGAGAAAGGGGGAAATCCAAGAGGGGTGCGCGTTATTACAACACCTCTCTCGACGCAATCGACTCTCCCCCTCCCAACTGGCTCTCATTGCCCATTTCACAAGCCCACAGAACACCAACTAGAGATCGCAAGAGGCACTTTCGTCCACTCCTCTTTAGCTTCATGGCATCAACCCAATGAAGGAGGAAGCGTCACCTTCGTGCACGCACATTCCTCTGTCCACCCGTCATTTTCTCCATGGCCTAATTTCGGTTAAGGAGGAAGCACCACCTTCATGCACGCACATTCCTCTGGCCACTAGTCTCTTGGCCCCCCAAAAAATCAATCCACAGGACCCCTACTACGGAGATGGGAGCTGTATGGTGGAGGAAGAAATCCCCCCGAGCTGGCAAGTGGAGGAAAACCCAGTGGCTTCCAATGAGAACACCACAAAGATCGCCAGTGAGGAAAAGGAGGAGGAGCACCCTCAACAATTTGCAAATCGCCTCACGGAGGAGCACCTTCAACTCATCTTTGAAATCAGGTAGAAACAAGACGATCAGATGCACTCTCAACGCATCATTGTCCAAAGAATGGACATCCTGTTCGACGCACTAGCAGATGCTCCTACGCAAACTAGATGCCCAACATGCAGTCAACAGTTCACCATGGTCTACAACATCCATGGAAAACCAGGCTCGACAATGGAGTGAAGTCTCCAGGTTACTGTTCTTCATTAATTCCAGTTGCAGGATTAATTTCTTAGTTTACTATCGCAACAGGCTAGAAGGACACACAGTTTTCCCCTACACTGTTTGTGTAGTTTTGTTCATAGCAGTTCTGTCAATAACTGGTCTTAGAGGCCACCCGAATATTGTACACACATTTTTGTTTACGCAGATAGGATGCATAATTTTGTTTAAGAAATTTTGTTCAAACAATTCTAGCTTACAGGATGACGTGTCAAACTCAGAGCATCTAAGAGCCACATGTTCTGGTTTCCCTTCTGTGACAGAACAGGTGGCTCACACTTGGCATTGTACAACTTACAGATGTTATTAATACAAGAATCCACTTTTATTTACAGTTTTTTTTTTTTTTTTTTTTAATTTTCATTTATATTTTTATACACATTTCATTTATATTTAATTTTATAATATATTGACTAATCCATAATATGTTGATTAATTTCAAATGACATATTATGTTTACTATGCATCTATTGCCTAATGGATATGTGATGAGGTGGTTTGAGAGGGGTGGACTAGGTGATGCAAGGTGGTGTTTTGTTGATTAATTTCAAATGACATATTATGTTTACTATGCATCTATTGCCTAATGCATATCTGATGAGGTGGTTTGAGAGGGGTGGGCTAGGTGATGCAAGGTGGTGTTTTGTTGATTAATTTCAAATGGCATATTATGTTTACTATGCATCTATTGCCTAATGCATATGTGATGAGGTGGTTTGAGAGGGGTGGGCTAGGTGATGCAGATTGGTGTTTTTATTTATATTTTAATTGTGTTTTTACTTCAATTTTATTTATATTTTTATATTTTAATTGTTTTTTTATTTCTATTTTTTAATATATATATATATATATATATATATATATATATATATATATATATATATATATATATATATTAAATTTAAATTATTAAAAATAATATTAAGCATTATATTAAAATCATTTTTAAAATGTTAAATTAAAAAAGTGTTTCAAGTGATAGTGAACTCTAAAAGAGTGTTAATTTTAAGGTTTTGTTTGTAATAGTGTCAATTTTTAATTTTTAGGTCATGCTCTAAAAATGTTGTAATTTTAAACTCTAAAAATGATGTGATTACAAACACTATTTTTTTATTTAAGGGTTAATTTTAAGGTTTTGGTTATAGCAGTTTTGATTTTTAAAGCCATGGTTTCAAAAAAATTGTAATTTTAATCCAACATATTGAAAGGAGGTGAAAATGAGTTGTTACTGATAGCGCAATTTTTCAACTCGAGTTGGACTTTGAAGTTTTTTTATTAACATTATGAGTTTTTAAAGCTATGCTTTCAAAATGTTATAATTTAACCCCTACAAAAAAATTACCTTTGGTAGCTCCACTTTTTTATTCAAGAGTTGATTTTAAAGTTTTTGATGTAATAATATGGAGTTTTTAAAGTTATAATTATTGTTTTGACGTCAGAGTGTTTATCAAATCAATAACTATGTTTGTTGTGCATGATGATGATTCAAGGACAAATAAAAGCTTTTAAGGGAGGGATAAAGTTTTGTGCAATTTTGTATGGTGCCAATCTAGTCCTTTGATCTCCCTTCTTATTATTTTTGTTAATTATGGAATTCATTTTTGGAAATTATATCACTCAATTCTATTTGTGTCCTACTCATTTTTATTTCTTAAGCACATGTGAGTACCAAATAAATAGTTTGTAATGTTTTTTTAGATATTTCTATTATTAATAAAAGCATGTGTTCATGGCAATTTTGGTCTCTTTTATATGAAAAAATTTAATTTAGTTTGTGTTTTATTTTATTTTTTATAACGATGTCTAGTTTCTAAATGATTGAAATAACATGTTTTCTAACTATCTCTTAAGTTTTTTTTGGTAATAGCGTAGTTGATATAGATTTGTTACTTCTTTGATTAATGAAGTTAACACACAATCTTTGTTACTTAGCACATTCTCCATTATTTTTGCATACCATTGTCCTTTGGTGCAACCTTAGCTCCTATAATAAAGTGTTCATTACAAGTGAAAGAACCTATAAAGGTGATGGAGATAAATTAGAAGAATCATGATGAATACCAATAAAAAGAGGCACTATGAAGTGGGGCTAGAATAGCCCATTGCAATTCAACCACTTGACCCATCTAGGATATTGCCAATGAGTAACGATCTTGGTAGACCATTAACACTAAAATGGGTTCCAAATGAAGTTGTGATTATAGTTTCTTTGTTCACGAGATTTCACTTATAACTTTGTCACCCCCAAGAGAAGTATAGTTGATGAAGACAAATGTTGCAGTAATAGGGTCTTGAGCACTAATAAGTACAATAGGTATTGTCAATTGGGTGTAGCTCAAGTGGTTGTGAGGAAAAATTGTTGCCCTCCCCACCTGAATTCAAATCCCACTTTGTGACATGTTTCTCTTAGTGAGCCGATTGTTGATGAATTATATATGATATATTCATAAGTTGTTGACTTGGTCTTATGCCCTAAAGAATCTAAGATTTACCTTGGGTACCAGGGGAAGTGCCCAGGTAGTTTCTCTTGTAATATATTTTTTTTTGTTTGTTAATTTGTGCAGGACCTGCGATTAACCTGTGGCTTGAGAAACCGCGACTCAGGGGCATCTAAGCCGTCAAAATCACCCGGGGATCGCACCCAGCCTGAGCCACACCAACCCTTAACATGGTTGGATTTTTTGTCCCCGCAGGTTTCGAACCGGTGACTTTAACATCACGGAGTGGCTTAACAACACACTCCGTCACCGACTGTCCTACACCTCGGGGACTTCTCTTGTAATATATTACCTAGGAAATATTTATTAAAAAAAGTACAAGATATGTTACATTTGTAGGTGCAATTGACATAGAAGTTGGGACCCATGGAAACAGTGATCCACTGCTTGTGATTTGCATAAAAATGTTCAGAGAGCACTAACTCAAAACATGTTTTTGAAGTTTTTGTGGAACAAATATTTTGTCATCGATGTTGCCAATATTTGAATAAAAGGATATACAACATAATGTTATGGGAATTAGATTGTTCAAGACTTGAGACCGCTCTTTTGTCATGAAAAACCACAAAAAATAATAATACTTCAATAGCTAAAGTAAAAGGATAAACAACATAATTTTGAGGGAGATAAAAAAACTGTGTGTAAATTGCCCTCTATTAGAAACTAGAATAATCTAATAATATTCTAATTTTAAAATTTGGAAAGAAGAAGAATGTAATTTTGGTTCTTCTTCCTTCATAGTATACCTTCATTTCCTTTTACTTATTGGTAGGAGGGGCCCAGCTACACTTAGTGGAGATCCCCATCTCAACCCTATAGGGAGGATCGACGAGCATGAAAGATATATTTGAAAATCTAATATCTTGAGGTGTTAAATGTGTTTATTTTAATAGAGCAACCCTGGCACAGAGATATGAACATCAAACTTGAGCATAGTGATTTGTGTCATTGTGCTAGACAAAAAGAGCAATGGCTGAATGAACAGATCAAACATGCATTGCAAGAAACATTATTGATCTTATCACAACCCAATAAACCCACTGCAATTCAACATTGGATAGGCAAAATGCTACTTGAGGGGCAAACACTCTAATCTGTAAAACCTTTTTCCCATAGCTCGATGATTGATGGCGAACTATCATATCCTAAACAGAGGACAAAGGAAAACTAGATCATTGAAAACTAGATGCCCAACTGGATTGTTCAACTCAAGAATCATTGTTTGCTCTACAAAAGACAAGCTTATTATGGCGGAGACCAAGGAGATAAAATGACACATAGGAAACACATAGCAGCACAAAAGATTTAATTTTATTTTCTCTAGAGCTGGGGTTGTAGCAGTGAAAATGGAAAGACAACATAGAAGCCATGGGTATGCAACATATCCAAAAACAACAGGGAAAAAAAGTTGTCAAGAACATTAAAATGGCACTAAACCAGCTTAGATCCATCCTAATCCTGAATCTATCAAGTGCCAAAAGAGATCAAATCTTTCGAGGTGTGAATTTTTTAGTTCTTTAATATGGATCTAGGTTGGTTGTAGTGTCACTACACTACATGGTTCTCAGAACTCAGAACTTATGCAGATATGGATGTGTAAAAATACGATTTTGATTATTGTTAAGATATTTATATTTGTATTGTAACAATATTTCTATGCAAGTATCATATCTATGTTATTTCTATTTACATGTAAATCTAGAACCATGGCTTATCTCTATATAACAACTTTGATATTAAGTGTATATATCAAATCTCTCTTTCATATGTATAGATATATTTTTATATCTATTTTTTAATTATATTTGGCTAACATATAATATTACTATTATTATTTGTTATAAAACTTTTAACTTTTTTCCTGCTAGCATATGGTGGTACAAGCATCATCCATGTGACTAACATCTCTCATCTTACTGGACTGTCTAAGTGACTTCAGTACAAAGAGTGTACAAAACAGGAGCAGTAAAAAAAATGAGACCTACGAAGGTGCAAGAAATGGGTGATACTAGAGAGGAAGTCCATTGAACATGACTTTCTATTGGAGGATTGCATAGGATGTCATACCAAACCATTTCAAACAAATGCAATGAGTTGAAAGTTCATGCAAGAACACACAAGTCCTCAACTTTACATACATCATACAATCTTCTTCTTATCACATAGTGACACAAGTATGTTTTACACAAGTATATGAGCACATATTTATAGTATCGTATAAAAACGTATTCCATAATTGAACACCTAGGAATTAAATGCTGATGATAAAGATTTTCCAAAAATAAAAATAATCTATATTGAGGGAAGAGACATTTTAACTTTTACCTTTCCCAAGCATGAACAATGTCTACCAATACACCATTCACTAATCCCTTAGCCTATGATGTATTGGTAGGCACATTGTTAATGCCAGGGAAAAGTGTGATATTAAGAAATCTCCTCAATAATTCAATAAACTGTGGCATAGTAGTTTAGACAAGATGTTGACAAATTAATGCCTGACTTGAGAAAAGATGTTGAAAAAATAATGCTTGAATTCAAACTCCAACCAGCATAAAGCCCTGGATATAAATTAACTTGAGTTTTACAAAAAAATTATATGAAACATGATGTTCAAATAATAATAAGAATCTATATTTCCTAATATACGATCTAGTGCTCAATGCCCAAGAGACCAGGATCATTATGTCGCATTAAGGGTCCAGATCCAGCAACACATCACAAACAAATCATATGCGATCATTAAACACTAATGGGATTTAAGAATAATGAAGGATAGCCTGTTATTAGGAATTATAGCACCCTGCCCTGCCCCTCAGCCATTGTATCATCTTATCTCAATATAGTTGTTCTTTTATCCTTCTACTTTTGCATTATCAGTTTCCTTCTAACAACAATAAATTTTACTTTTGTGAAGATAAGACTTGGTAGGCTTGTGGGGTTATCCACTCTATTGGGACACTGGCCCAAAGAACGAGGTTATCCATCGAATGAATTCACGAAGACCTTTTCAGTAAGAATAAGGTGAAAATGCAAGAAATCATAAAGTGCTTTCTCATGATAATATGGACAAATTAACAACTCGCCTTTTGTTACTTCAAATCTTAGCCAACCTATAAATTATTCAGTGTCTCTCATCGAATCCCCGGCCCAAACTGATCAGTTAAAACCCTTCTTATTGCATTGCATCCCTTTTGAATGATCTGCATCATGTCATTAACAGTATTGTTCAAAGGGAATACATTGTTAGAATTGCCTCGAGTACAAAATTCATTCAAAACGTTCAACCATATATACTCTAAACTATTTTTCCGTTCCACATTTGGATCTGAGAAGAATTATTAATTAAGCCCTTGTAACAATTTGCGAAGAGAATATTCATTTAACATTTTAAAAATCAGAAACATGTTAGAGGACCCATTCAACCATCTGAACAATAGTCAGTGAAAAGTTGCTTGCATACACAATAAAATTTTGTTTATGCTGATGTGCACAAGGAACTCAACAATCAAAAGCACGTGATTTCTCCGAATAAATAATATATTAAACAAACAGAAATGGAATCATTTTTTATGACTCCCAGAGGGTGCAACAACAAAGTTATCAAAGACTTTATTTGCCAACTTCAAGCCAGGAAAGCACTTCTTGAGGTACCTGTTCATTTGGAAATTTGTGTAGTCACTTTCTAACAAAATAAGCCATTTGTCTATGAAATCCCTGAAATTAAACCAATGGAATAGTACAAGGGATTTCACCAAACAAGCCTTGATGACATAAGACATATTTCAATAAGTAGCCTACACCACATAACATTGTTAGATCAAGCTATGAAGTTACTCTGTGGAATACAGGGTAGTTCTGTCAATGAACTGTTCGATGGTGCTTTCTATGCATTCATGTTGGCACTAAATTTACCCGACACTTTAGAAAATTAGTTTTTCCAGTTAAACAAGGTTTTGTAATAAATTACTGCCAGGCACAAGCTGCAATCAAAGGCCTATTTGACCAGCCTAGATAAAGAGTGTCATCCCTTTCTAACAGACTGTACTTCTGACAATAACCCTCCAAGAGAGACTTGATGGTAGAGTTAACAATTGAGCTTAAGGGGTAAGGCTTAAAGCCAGCCATGGTGAATCTGGACTTCCACTTACCCATTAGTTCATGTCTTTCAACTCTTTCAGCTCCTTCACAAGCAATGATATTCACAATATCACGTGCCAAACAGTGCTGCTCAACATTGATCCGTTCCTTACTCTCTCTTGGAAGAGTCACATCCAGAGATTCAAAGACAGCCGTGTAATAACTTAAAGTCTCCATAAACCTAGGGAAAAATGGTGCAGTATTGGTGTTAGATTCTTGCTCCACCAATGTCAACACCTTTGGAGCTAATCCTTTTGCAATTCGTATTATCCGATCTCGATGGTTGCTTGTATTTACACTCTCATCAGGCATATGATGGAGCTGAAAGGAAAAGTTCACAGCCAATGCATGCCCAGCTTGACACTTAAGCATATTCACCTGAACATCAGCTCCCATCACAGGCACAGGGTGAAACTCAAAAGGAACATTGCAAGTTTCAGCAAGCTTCGATAACCTTTTTCCAACTAACTCTAACCCTCCACCTCGAGCATAATTTGACAAAGGATCATCAATGCCTGTGATGCAAACACGAGGTGGACCACGTGGTCTTGCTGCAAGAGCTTGAATTAATGTAACCCACTGGCTACCTAGACCAATCTGAAAATCAATTATGTGCACTCTATCTTCATCTTTGAATGCTTCTGCAATGGCACCATTTGCAGCCATATACCCAAATTTAAAATAAGGACAAACTTCATAGAGAACTTGCATATATGAAAGAAGTTCTGGACTTGTAGGCTCTTTGCACCTCAAGGCTTTATAAATTATCCCTCCAGAGGAAGCCAACCTTGCTACAAGACCTTCTACCATATAAGCACCCAACCTTTGCATTGGGTCACCACTTATTGACACTACTTGTCGTATTTCTGCAATCAATTTGTCTATCTTGAATGAGTCATTGTCAGAATCAGCAACAACCTTTGCACATGCAATTAGCAATTCTTTCACATCACCATATGGGATATCAAACTCCAGTTCTTGCTTTTGTTCTTCTGAGGCGTTTATGGTAGAAGAACAAAATGTCCCCAGATCTACCTCATTCACTATTTCTACTTTTACATGGTTCAGTGTCATCGAGGAAACTTCTACCTGCTCTGGTTTGGGGTAAGCAGATGAGGAGCTTTGACAATAATTATTAGTTGTGTCATGCATGGTCTCAACATTCCATTCTGAGTATTCTGGAAACCTCTGTTCCTCGTACATGGATCCAAAATTGTCAGGATCATCACTTTCAGACACCAGTAATGCTGTCTCTAGTTCCTGCAACATGTATTTCAAATCTTCTTCTTGCTCAATGCCACTGTGGCCACTTCCAGCTGGGCCATATGGTTCCTGTGGTGAATGGAAATAATGTAGACCAGATGGGTAATTTTGTGATACATGTGGTGATGCGGGGCTTCCACTAGATGAACAACTTTGAACTGATGGAGAACTATAAAATGAATGTCCAGTAGAATATGGCGGAGCTTCATGAGTTGATCTTTGACTTTGTAGAGAATCATTATCTTGCAAAGGGGAACTTTCGACTGAACCATCACTCATACGATATTTATCATTTCTATAACATTCATGAGTTCGGGTACTGTGACCCAAGCCATAAGATATAACCTCTTGTGGAGAACAAGGAAAATTTTGGTAACTAGTTTTTGGAGTACCATGGATCCACTCATGAGACCCGGATGCCTGTTCAACAGAGATGTTGCTAGCTACACTTGGACCTGCATCTGGTAAGCAAGTGCCAAAAGCTTTATGTGGATGGTCTAAAACGTATTGGGAATTCTGACTAGTTGCAGCCAGCTCTGTCTTGAACTGCACATTCATATCTGGAGATTACTTTGGGACTATGAAACTTTTTCCGAAGGTAGAGGTGATAGGTATATGACCGACTCTAAGATTTCCACAGAGCTACAAAACAAATACTTCTCGACTGATCCACAGATTATCACTTATTTATGTCTCCACTTTTCTACATTTCATGTTTCTATTTTTTGTCAAGGTAATGTCAATGTAGGCACAAGTATGCATTCTCAGTGATGCTGTGTTCTCTTCCAACCAGATAGACTCTGCAAACACAAAAGCAGCAATCAGTTATCTAAGACTGTTGCAATCTTGAAACACACATTTTTTAACTGAGTCGTTAAGAACTTAGTGGCAATCAATGGTCCCAGGTAGAAACCACATGAAACTATAGAAAAGATAAACAAAGGGTTTCTAGCAAACCAATTAAAAGCAGATCAGTTAGACCTAATTTGCTCTTTTAGGGTATGAAGGCATTCAAAAGCGGCATTCTTCAAAATGTTAAGCAAAGAGAATGGGTATACTGTATACATCCAAAAATGAATCAATTCTATTGTTAACAAAAGTTAGAGTGAAGGAGATCTCCCTGTACTCCTAGAGTTCAAAACGGATAATTCTGAGTTGTTGCATACTGTGTCACTCACCGAAGCTGAAAAAATAGCATCAAATATTTGACAACAACTACACAATAATAGAAATATTCTTTTAGGAAATTGATAAATTGTAAGCCTAACCTTTCTCTGCAGAATAGAATGTGAAATTCCAATGGAGTAGATCAGTCACAAAGAGCTGATGTATACTGTCTATATTAGGGCATGAAGGCATTCAAAAGTAGCATTCTTCAAAATGTCAAGCAAAGAGAATGGGTATACTGTCTACATCCAAGAATAAATCAATTCTATTATTAACAAAAGTTACACTGAAGGTGGTCTCCCAGATGTACTCTTAGGGTTCAAAACAGCTAATTCTGAGTTGTTGCAAACCGTGTCACTCACTGAGGCCGAAAAAATACATTCCAATATTTGGCAACAACCCCACAACAATAGAAATATTTTTTTAGGAAATAGATAAATTGTAAGCCAAACCTTTCTCTGCAAAATAGAATGTGAATTTCCAATGTAATAAACCAGTAATATTACAAACCATATTTACAAGATTTTCAACAAAATTTTAAGAAATTACTTGATGTTTAAATTTTTGAAGGAACATGTAAACAAGAAACTTGGTGCTAAGACCAGAGGCAACATCTTAGTATACTGACCAGACGATGGGGCAGCATGGCATGACCAGCCCATGAGGGATCTTGCTCCAATCATAGAGTGATATTCACACATGCAACGCCAACCATGATTAGACCACCAACATCAGTGATTTGCTAATGGCACCATGATAGCAAGTTTTGTGATAAATCTAGGTCCCAACCTTGCTATCAAAAGCTGTATCCAGGTTTTCGACTGCTCGCAGAAAATAACGAGCAGCAAGTGAAGCAGGCAAGTGGGGAAAAGATGAATCGAATACCATTCAAATCCTTGGAGAAATCCTGCAGCGGCATCGTTATCAGGTGGCCTTTGGCACCTTGTAATAGATAACCAGGTATGCAATTGTATAGTAATATAAAATATAAATAATTGATAAAAATGATGATGATTACAATTGAGAAGGAGGGCTTGATTATATACCCACACAGGGGTGCCCTTTCACCACTAGACATGTCTTTTGGAGAACATGTCTTTTCATTATTAATAATTACTATTACTAACTATGTACTAATTAATTATTACGTTATGAACATCTATTTATATGTATTTATGTTCATAACATTGCCTTCCTCTTAAGAATGCTTTGTCCTCAAAGCATTGGTAACTACGGGTGTAATTGACGAAAATGTTCTGACTCCCATGCTGTATCTTCCTCTGGAAGGATTTTCCATTTGATGAGATATTCTTTGATTATGCGAGATCGTAACTTCTTTTCTCTAGAGGCAATAATGGCTTCTGGTTCTAAAATTATTCTGCCTTCTTCGTCCAACATGGGAAGTAAAGTTTGCACCTTTTTGCGTTGGCCAACAACTTTTTTTTAGACATGATACATGAAAAACGCTGTGGATACGACTTTTATCTGGTAAGTCCAATCCATACGCGACGTGACTAATTTTTCTATTAATTTGATATGGTCCGTAATATTTCGGGGCTAACTTATTCTTTCCTTGTTGTTTAAGTGATAATTGTTTGTAGGGTTGAAGTCTCACAAATACCCATTCTCCAATTTCAAATTCTCTTTCTGTTCGG
>ML783472.1:71926-110226 GCA_009831015.1 Picea engelmannii | reverse complement strand
GAAGCGAATTGAGCAAATACATCAGTGAGCATGGAGTCTTTGGTAAATTGCATGCAACCAAAGATCGAGACAGGTTGGGTGCTATCGAATGGTGGAACATGTATGGCTCCCATGCCAAAACTTTGCATAAATTGGCGAAAGGTGCTTTCTCAGGTCGTTAACACCTCTTCTGCAGAGAGGTGTTGGAGCACCTATAGCTTCATCCATAGTGTAAAGAGAAACAACTTGAATGCAGACCGGACAGAAAGCTTGGTTTATGTGCATTACAACTTGAGGTTGTTGTCGCATTACTGTGATGCAGACGGGAATGCTTTTTGTAAAAGAGATATGACTTGGGATAACAATCCAGAGGAGACTAATTTACAAGATGGAACCATTGTTTTAGAGTGCTTGCAAGAGCAACTTTTGAGTGATCATGATGGCGATCATATTCCTGGAGGAGACATGCCACCCTCATCCACTACAAGGGTTCCAGATTCATTAGTTTTACCTTTTATCTGCATAGCATCCATTGTCACGTGGGGGCCATTCAGCTGCTGGTCGTGTTCCACGATCACTTCCACCTGTTCCTCCTCTTATTCAAAGATCACGAGAGAAGAAACTTGAAGTTTCTCGTGGAAAGAGGAAAACTTAGAGCATAGTACTTAGTACTTGCTAGATCTTTTTTTTTGTTTCATGTTTAGAAGTAGTCTCTAAAACTTAGTACTTTGTCTTGAGTCTTGACTCTTGATTATGGCTTATTCTGTAAACAATGAACTTATGAACTTAAGAACATCATATAACAATTTACCTCTGAAGTTAATGATTGATGTTATGATGCTTTAATGTTGAGTCCCACATATATTTATGATTGATGTTATATGTGTAGTATGTACTAAATGGTTGATGTTTTAATGATCATCGATTCATCACTAATCAATTAGTTAAATGATCTTGTATCTATGTTTTCATGTTTTTTGCAATTGATTCAACATTCTGCATGTTTAATATATATATATATATATGCATTAAAATATATATTTTTTATGTATTATATAAAAAACTCTCCCGCTCCCGGAGATTTTTTAAAATCTGCACTTCCCACTCCCGCTCCACGCTCCCAACAGCCTTGGGCTGACCCATATTACATATACATTCAACCCATTGCATATGCATTTAACCCCATATATAACCCCCTTAGGGTCATATCATAGTACCCACCTTGGAAAAGCTTTGTCATCTAAGCTTTGCAGTTAAGGGTTTTATATGCGATGAAACCAAGTAATAGGATTTCCTTATATTCCTACTCTCTTGCTGCCACTAATGATGATCCATCCATCCAAATTCAATTATTTTCTGTCTTAATCCTTGATAGCTGGTTTATTCATAATTTTTTTCCCTTCAATTCTATGCAATGTTGTTGTAACTCCTCCAGTTTGTTGTAGTTGTTGATCTCTAATAATATCCTGTCAACTAATAGTTCTTTAATGCCATGTTCCATGAATATTGCCGATTATTCCAGCTTCATTGTTAGGGTGCTACTCTAACCCCCTTACTTAGGATACTTTATTGATGTATGAGACCACCTTTCCTTGAATAAGGCCCACTGAATAGTTACTTAATAGTCACTCATTGTAAAAAGGGTCCTCTTTATTAATAAGGTCTAAATTAGTTAGTAGGCCCTCATTATAAATGGACCCGTAGGTAGTTAAGATTCTCTATTGATAGCTATATATTGAGTAGAAGGTTATCTAATGTTTTGTAAAGATTTGTTATTGTATTTGGAGCTTTGCTCTAGGAGGTTGCCCCCTTGAAGAGGCAAGTGAACATAGCTCTCTATTTTTTATTATCATTAATACAAAAGATCTTTCTTAGAGTTTATCTATTTTGTCTTGTGTTTTTTGGTTTTGCACTACACTTTATGTGATTGCTCTGAAGTTTTGGGGTTAAGTACATTGCATTCTTCCTTTGGTAATGTTGATATCAATCTTCTTGTCTTTCTTACCAACTTTCTTGGTAATGAGAGTGTTGATATGGTTCCACCTTTGCTGGTTTTCCTTCATTCTACATATCCATATCATCGGTTTTCTTCTCAAAGACAATGACATGATCTATCATCTATGCTTGGTCTTCAATACTTCTCACTTTTGAGATAATTCCATCATATTTTACCTTGACATTTTCAAGTTTGAACTCAACTTCTTCAAGTATCTTTTGATGAGCTTCTTCCAGCTTCTCTTCTTTCTCCTCTTGAAGCTAAATGGTGATATTTTCCATCAACTTATCTCTTCCTTCAATTCTTTCTTGCCTTTGGAGGGCCTCCTACACCCTCTTGGAGCATGATGTTGTGATGTCCTTTTCCCTATGATGACCCAACAGAGAGCGACTGAGTAGTCTACCAGTTCCCGTAGACTATAGTTGAGCAGAGGGGGGAACAATTTCTCTAATTAATGCCATTTCATCAAAGTCTAACCAAAAATGACATTAAAAGGGGAAAAGCGCCTAAGGGGGTAAAGTGAACATTTAATTAGATCAGAAAAAGGGGGTTAAAATGACTTCAGTGAATAATTAATAATAACTTAAGGGAAAGTTGCTTATGCCGTGCATGTCAACGAAGAATTAGACGACAAAAAGATAAAAGGGGTGAGCTCGACCTAATTTGGCATTATTGACGATTTTGAGTTAAGGAGACAGGTTCCAGAGGAGGGAGGTCGACTTCCATTGTTTTGTGAGTTTCTGGAGGAAATCACCACCACAGGTTGATTTCAATGTTGAGAGACACACCCTAGTCACCGGAAGGATCACACAGGTTCTTCATCGGTATTTAGCAGCAGTTTGCAGTTCCAGTTAGCTAGGGCGTGAGGGTTGAGAGGCTCAGGGAGTTAGCCAGACCTGACCAGGGTAGATCCAAATATTTCCTTCCGACGCGTTTGAGGAGGAGGCAAGGCACTTATTTTGAGACAGTACTTGAGCTATTCGGACGGAGAAATCATCCAGGGCACACTTCCCAACCAGAAATTGCGCAGCACCTGTGGAGGCAGAGTTGGAGCTCCAGACAGATCACCAGACCAGATCCGAGAAATCCCTTCCAACCTAGTTCAGAGGAGGCCAGGGCGCACAGTTTGAGACAATTATCATTAGTTTCTGACTGTGGAATTACTAGGGCGCATTAGTAGAGCTGAGGAGGGGTGCAACCTCCCAAGGGAGCCCATCCGGGGTTCATACCGACCATCCAAGAGCAGATCTTCAGGCCGATAGTCAATGAGAGGTTGTTTGGGACTAGGGCGACCCAGTTGAGACGGTTTTCAAGTTTATCAGCGGAGTTTAGCCACCAGGGAAAATATTCCAGTCTCCAGTAGCAGTGGTCGTGGGTGTTGTCGGGTGCATGCAACAATTCCGGGTTTGCATGCAACACTTCTTCATTCTCATCTATCGATCCATCTAACTTCACCATTCCAGGTATTTTGATTTAGCATTTTGATTGTATTCCAGCTAAGATCCATCTAGTCTTGATCTAGTTGAGAGATTCCAATTATTTTCCTCGCATGCAATATTGTACTTCAAGTTATTCTGCTTAATAGAAATCGTTGATTTGTTTTGTGCTCCAAAACCATTGTATGATTGTTATAAACACCTAAACACTACAAAAACCGCAAGCATAAACATTTAAAACGCATCTAGAAACCCCCAGAGTATCAAATCTACAGCCAAATAAACAACAGAGCAGTAAATATCTAGATCCGAGGGATTTGGGATATTTCAGTGGTATCAGAGCCTTCTTCCTACTAGCCTGTGAAGAAGCGCTATCTCATGATCCCTTGATTCCGGGAACAGGTGAAGCATACCGAGAGGGCCGAGGTCACGTCGGGGACGAGTACATTCAGTATCGTAGGGGGCACAATAGAGACAGAAGGGACAGGAACGCGAGGGACTACACGCCCTTCCATACTTAGTCAGATACAAAGTCGGAGGCAAAGGACAAAGACAGGGATCATATCAGTTCTGATACAGAGGCAGAGATAGAGAGGATTATGGGTGACTGGCGTGAGACACTAGAGGGCAGGGGGAAAGGCCCTGAGACACCGCATGACAGTACCCAGGCCATCTTAAATGACCTAGCCAGAGGACAGCGGGACATGATGAACGCCATAACACAAATGGCCATCAACACACAGATGATCCAGAACAGTGTGGGCACTATTAGTGCCAACGTGGCAGGTGGAGCGAATGGTTCATGAGGACACCAAGGAGGTGGTGCCAATGGTTCCAGTGGATCCCAGGGTGGAGCGAGTGGGAATCATTCACCTATTCGTACCTATACATCATCTAGGAGGATTCCTTGACCTCTATATCCTCAGTTCCATGGGGGACAACAGTTGGGACAGCTAGGGCAGATAGTGGGGCAGCCAGGACAGGGGCATGCAGGGCCACATGACCCATTTGTAGAGTACAGGCGAGACTACTTAGCACTGGGGCCAGAGTTCCATGCAGACATGAGTTTGTTAGACTATTGTTCGATCAGGTATCGGAACAGGCCTAGGGATGCACAAAGGGGCAATACTCAGACCCAAAACATGGATTTTATCAAGAAGGTGGGAAAGTTGAATATTCCTACTTTCGACGGGTCATCTCGATGCTCAGTTCAGGCATGGGTACAAAAGCTTGACACATATTTCAAGCTCAACCCGATGATAGAGTCAGAAGCTATTAGCTTCGCTACCTTACACTTGGAGGGGGAGGCCCACGAGTGGTGGTATCATGGGCTGGTGACTTTGGGTCACAACCGCATTACATCATATTTGGAGTTCGTCGAGCGGTTGATGGAGAGGTTTGACAGGAGGGATCTAGAATTCCATTTCAGGGACTTGACACAGTTGAGACAGACCGGGTCAGTCGAAGCTTTCACCACAGAGTTCCAGCGAAAGCTAGTGGCAGTTTCAAATATATTCAAGCACAGGTTGGTGATGCTATTCACCGAGGCATTGACGATGCCATTGAGGGGTTGTGTTAAGGCTTTCAAGCCTCACACCCTACAGGAGGCCATCTTGCGCACTAGAGACATGGGGGACTTGGTGCAAAAACCCAAAACCTTCACCAAACCCTTTGTACCGCAGAGAGACAAGGATCAGAAGAATCCTCAAAGGGAATGTAAAGGCAAACCCAAGATGGATTACCCCATTTTGCGCATAGACGAGTTGATGGATGAGTTGCATGGGGCAGTCTTCTTCACCAAAATAGATCTACGGTCAAGTTACCATCAGATCAACATCAGAGAGCAGAGCATAGAGAAGACAACTTTCCGATGCCATTTTGGGCACTTTGAATTTTTGGTCATGCCTTTCAGGTTGACCAACGCACCGGCCACATTCTAGTCTTTCATGAATCACATCTTTAGGGACAGTTGTGGAAGTACCTTTTGGTATTCTTCAATGACATCTTGATATACAACAAGACGTGGGTAGAGCATTTGGCACACTTGGAGGAGGTCTTGGGCATTATGCAGGCATAGTCATTATATGCCAAGGAGTCCAAGTGTGAGTTTGGTATGAGGGAACTCTTGTGCTTGGGGCATATCATCAGCGAGCAGGGAATACAAGTACATTAGGAGAAGATCAGGGCCATTTTGCATTGGTCAACACCCAAGAACCTTACAAAGCTGAAGGGATTCTTTGGGTTGTGCAGTTACTACAAGCGGTTCATTAAGGGTTTTTCATAGTTGGGAGCGCCACTCACCAATCAGACAAAGAAGGGTGCTTTCCAGTGGACCGATGAGTCACAATGCACCCTCAAGAGAATCAAGGAGGTGATGAGCACATGCCCTGTTCTAGCCCTTCCGGATTTTTCATGGCCGTTTGTTTTAGCGTGCGACGCATCAGGGGTGGGGATTGGAGCAATTTTGAAGCAAGGAGGCCACCCTATTGTTTTTTAGAGCAAGAAGCTCAGTGAGCCGGAGAGGCTCTATTCTATATATGACAAGGAAATGCTAGCTATCATGCATGCTTTAAACAAATTCAGACAGTTCCTGGTAGGAAGCAGATTTGTGGTAAAGACTGATCACAATGGTCTAAAGTATTTCCTGGATCAGAAAGACCTTAGTGAGAGACAACAGAAATGGGTCTCTAAGATCCAAGCCTTTGACTTTGACATAGAGTATCTTAAGGGAAAAAGGAATGTCGTAGCAGATGCCTTATCCAAGAGGCCAGCAAGTTGTTTGATGATGGATATTTGCACAGATTGGAAGGCACACTTGCTAGTAGAGTACTCCAAAAATATATTTTCCTGCGAGCTAATGGATGGGAAGTAGTGGATGACAAATATCTGGTGTTGGACGATGTCATTTTCTACAAGGAACGGATCTACTTAGTTCCAAAATCTACCTTGAAAGGAAAGGTTTTGAAGGCCTATCATGATTCACCCACGGCCGGACATCATGGGTTCTTCAAGACGTATAGGCAGATCAAGGAGAGATTCTCATGGAAGGGTCTCAAGGATGATGTGTTGAGACACATTCGGGGGTGCACGACTTGTCAGCAAAACAAGTCTGAGCAAATACACCCAGCTAGGTTACTTTAGCCTCTACCCATTCCGGAGCAGAAATGGGAGAGTATTTCCATGAATTTTATTACAGGACTTCCTCGAGTGCAGGGTAGAGATTGTATTTTTGTGGTGGTTGATAAACTAACCAAGTTTGCACATTTCTTTTCCATACCCATAGACTACAAGGCCATCCAAGTAGCAAAGTTATTTTTCAGGGAGGCCTTCAGGCTACACAGCCTACCCCGGCATATAGTCAGTGACAAGGACGGGTGCTTCATCAACGCATTTTGGCAGGAGTTATTCAGGTTAGTAGGTACATAGTTAGCTACAAGCACCAACTACCACCCCCATACAGATGGACAGACAAAGATCGCCAACAAATGGGTGGAGGGGTACCTGAGGAACTATGTAGGGGGCCAACAATGCACATGGGTGAGATGGTTGCATATGGGCGAGTACTGTTACAATGACTATTGAAAAAGTTGGCGAAAAATCGTGACTTTTTCAAAAAATCGCGAATTTTTCTGCTTCCCGAAAAACCAGGGCTTAAAAATCGCGATTTTTTCTCCTTTGAAAAAATCGCGATTTTTTCAAAAAGTCGACAATTTTTTCTAAAAAGTCTCAAGTCGACCCAAAAAATCATGGGACGTGCCCAACCCGCAGAGATAAACCAGATTTTGGTTTTTTCCTTATCTCATTTGACTTGTTTGTTGTTGGAGAAGGAAGGATAAGGGTTTGTGGTCTTCCTCAATCATATGTGGAGGCAACTAAACAACCATTTTCATCACCATCAAGGATTTTTAAGTGGAGCAAGGGTTCCTATAGCAATCTAGAGGTCTGATTTTCTTTACCAAATGCGCTATTATATTTTTCTAGTGGGGTTTAATATCATTTTCTTCTTTTTTTGTGCCTTAGGGTTGAATTTTGAAGCTGTCAATTTCATCAAAAAATATGCCAAAGCCTTTGGATCCATTTTTGGTGTATGGGATCCTTGAAGATGGGACAAACCGACAAGGATTGAGTTGCAAACCCTGTGGGGTGAAAATGTCAGGAGGGATTTGCATGTTGAAATATCATTTAGCTAAAATCCCCGGGCATGATGTTGAAGTTTGTCTTAAAACAAACCCAAAGATTATGAGAATCACATTTGATTCACTTGAAGCAAAGGGTAAAAAGAAATATGAAGCAGCCTTAAGGAAGGCCGAACTTTCAGTTAGAAGTTCAGCAACATCTACCCCAGAGGGGCGGTGTAGTGGGCACTGGGAGGGGCTCCACAGATTCAGGTATCGGGAGGTTTGCACCTTTTTTTGTTCCACGAACCACCCTTGGAGCACAGCCTTCCATCAGGTCAGTGTTGAAGAAAAAGGAGAAGAAAGAAGCAGACATGGTTGTGGGGAGGTGTCTTTTCTGGAGTGACATACCTCTCAGCATCACCAAGAACAATCCATTTTGGCAACCGATGTTTGATGCCATTGTTGTTGTTGGCCCAGGGTATAAAAGCCCTACCTTTGAGGAGCTGCGGGGGCCAATTCTTCAAGAAGAAAAGAAGGCCATCAACTCTAGATTGGCAGAGTTCAAGCAGTCATGGGAGATCTCTGGATGCACAATGATGTCTGATGGTTGGACAGATAGGAAGGGTAGGTCCCTTCCCAATTTCTTGGTACATTGTCCTAGAGGTACCATGTTTATCAAATCAATAGCTGCATCAACACATGTGAAAGATGCAGCATTGTCGTGTGAGTTGATGGATGCGTTCATCCAAGAGATCGACATGCATAATGTGGTGCAAATCATAACAGATAATGCAACTAATTATGTGGTTGCTGGTAGGCTGCTTATGGAGAGGCACCGTTCATTGTTTTGGACTCCATGTGTTGCACATTGTATTGATTTGATGCTCGAGGATATGGGGAAAACCTCCTTCATCAAGGAGGTGGTTGATCAGGCTAGGAGCGTCCCCAAGTTCATATATAACCATATTTTTGTTCTTAACCTCATGAGGAGACACACCAAAAACAGGGAGTTGTGACGTCCTGCAATCACTCTTTTTTCCACCAACTTCATTACTCTTCAGTCTTTGCTTCGATGTCAGTTTGAGTTGAAGCAAATGTTTGTTTGTGATGAGTGGCTGGATTCTACATATAGCAGGAGAGAGGATGGGAAATCCATTGCTAGATTGGTGTACAGTGACTCCTTCTGGGAAGGAGTGGCAGAGGTGTGCTCAGTGAGTGAACCTTTGGTAAAGGTTCTGAGATTGGTTGATAGCGATAAGTCAGTAATGGGATAATTGTATGAGGCCATGGATAGGGCCAAAGACGCTATCCGGGCTTATTATGTGGGAAAGGGTAGCCGCGAGTTTCGTAGACAGATGCTATTATGGGATTTGATTGATACTCGATGGACCGGGATGCTCCATCGACCCATTCATGCAACAACAATTTTCCTCAACCCTGCATTTTCCTACAAATGCAACTTTGCTTTTGATGGTGAGGTGATGGAAGGGCTCCATGCTTGTCTTCAGAGGATGGTACATGATGTCGCGATTCACCTCGATATTAATCACGAGACAGAGATGTATCGGGATGGTACTAGACTATTTGGCTATGAAGATGTTGTTGCTTCAAGGAACATTTTTTTGCCACATAAGTCATTAGAATTTAGAAGATAGTTCAACTTAGAACTTTATGTTTTTAAAATTCAAACTTCAATTATGTATTTTAAATTTTAAAATTTATTTTAAAGTTCAATTATGTTTTGTTTATGTTATCTTTCTTTCTTATTTGTTGTAGATGTTTGGTGGTGAAACTATGGTGCAAGGGCACCAAATTTACAGAGATTTTCCATCCGAATCCTAAGTCAAACATGTACCTCTTTGGGATGTGAGCACAATTGGAGTGTATTTGAAAAAATATACTCAAAGAAACGCACCAGGTTAGAACTTATGAGCAATTACATTTATTGTAATTTGTAATTTATAAGTCTATGACCCTCTAATATATTATGACCCTAAAAAGTTAAAACTCATTCATTTTTTTATGACCCTCTTACAGGTTAGAGTTCTCACGTCTCAATGACTTGGTGTATGTCCATTACAATCTTCGACTATGATTGAAGCAAATGGATAGAACACTGGATGTGGATGACAATATTGATGTATTGTCTAAGTGGAGGGTGGACTCTGAGATGCCTATCATGGAGGAGGCACCTACATGGTTAGAGGAGGAACCCAAACAACAACAAGACCTGGAGGAGCAACAGGGAGAGGAGGAGCAAGAGGAGGAGTGGCTTGAAGACATTATGGAGGGTGATGTGCTAGCATCAACACAACCTTCTACACTTATTTGATACACCTACTCCTACACACACCAGTCATCATCCACTATCAGATACAGGGCCTTCTACTGTCAGGGGCAGGCCTGACAAACAACCCATTATCTTTTCTCGTAGAAGGGGGAGAGGCCCACATTGATATTAAATAGCTAGCTGCTAGTTTTGTTTCATTTGTCATTGTATATTAGACATCTACCTCATGATGATGAATCATGAGGTACATTTTATAATTATATATGTGATGTCATTTTGTATTGGTTCTAAGTTCTAACTATTGCCCCTTCAGCATTCAATATCGACTTTGATGTATAATTTTTTATTTGGCATCCGCTACATATATATCAGTGATTTCTCCATATTTATGTGACAATGTGTTTATTTGATGTTGTTGTTGCTTTATATGTTTAAAATTTTGAAAAAAATGAATATATTTTGTATTTTTTAATGTTTGTCGTGGTTTTCCGATTTTTTTCCGACTTTTGCCAAAACGATTTTTTTCAGCCCCTCGCCGACTTTTTCAACAGTGGTTACAACACGACCTATCATATGTCCATACAGATGTCACCATTCAGAGCTCTATATGGGTATGATGCACCTTCCTTTGTGGAGACTGTATTTGGAGAGAGCAGGGCCCCAAGGGTCAAGGATTGGATAGAGGAGAGTCAGAGGATCCTACGAGCGATAAAGGAGAATTTGTAGGCAACACAGAACCAACAGAAGATATATGCAGATAGACAGAGGACAGAGCACAGCTTCGAGGTAGGGGATGTGGTTTTTGTACGATTACAATCGTACAGATAGTGTTCCTAGAAGAAGAGCGAAGCAGAGAAATTGAAACCCAGATTCTACGGGCCATACAGGGTCATCAGGAGAGTGGGCGAAGTGGCCTATGAGCTAGAGCTACCAGACGGTAGCAAGATACACAACGTGTTCCACGTTTCTTGCCTTAAAAAAACAACGGGTCAAAAAGTGACCATTTCCGAGGAGTTACCACCCTTGGATGAGGAGGGGCAGTTGGAGTTAGTACCAGAGGAGGTACTAGAGAACARAGAGCATAGGTTTAGGAGTAGGGTCATCGAGAGTGCTTGGTCAGATGGAGGGGACTTCTAGTGGAGGATGCCACATGGGAAGGAGAACAGATACTACAACACCCAGGTTTGATATAGCTTGAGGAMAAGCAATTTMTGGAAGGGAGGATTGTGATGTCCCTTTCCCTATGATGACCCAACAGAGAGCAACTAAGTAGTCTACCAGTTCCCATAGACTATAGTTGAGCAGAGAGGGGAACGATTTCTCTAATTAATGTCATTTCATCAAAGTCTAACCAAAAATGACATTAAAAGGGGAAAAGCACCTAAGGGGGTAAAGTGAACATTTAATTAGATCAGAAAAGGGGGTTAAAGTGACTTAAGTGAATAATTAATAATAACTTAAGGGAAAGTCGTTTATGCCATGCATGTCAACGAAGAATTAAATAGTAGAAGGATAAAAGGGGTGACTTCGACATAATTTGGCATTATTGACGATTTTGAGTTAAGGAGACAGGTTCCAGAGGAAGGAGGTYGACTTCCATTGTTTTGTGAGTTTCTGGAGGAAACCACCACCACMGGTCGATTTCAGTGTTGAGAGACACACCCTAGTCACCAGAAGGATCACACAGGTTCTTCATCGGTATTCAGCAGCAGTATGCAGTTCCAGTCAGCCAGGGCACACTTCAGCAGGGTGAGGGCATGAGGGTTGAGAGGCTCAGGGAGTCAGCCAGACTCGACCAGGGTAGATCCAAATATTTCCTTCTGCCCCATTTGAGGAGGAAAGGTGCTTCTTTTGAGACAGTACTTGGGCTATTCGGACGGAGGAATCATCCAAGGCGCACTTCCCAACCAGAAAGTGCGCAGCATTTGTGGAGGCAGAGTCGAAGCTCCAGAGAGATCACCACACTAAATCTGAGAAATCCCTTCTGACCCAGTTCAGAGGAGGCCAGTGCACACAGTTTGAGACAATTATCATCAGTTTTTGATGGTGGAATTACTAGGGCACATTAGCAGAGCTGAGGAGGGGCGCAACCCCCCAGGGGAGCCCATCTGGGATTCATACTGACCATCCGAGAGAATATCTTCAGGCCAACAGTCAATGAGAGGTTGTTTGGGACCAGGGCGACCCAGTTGAGACAATTTTCAGGTTTATCAGAGGAGTTTAGCCACCAGGGCAGATATTCCAGTCTCCAACAACAGTTGACGGGTGCATGCAACTGTTCTGGGTTTGCATGCAACAGTTCTTCATTCTCATCCACCGATCCATCTATCTTCATCATTCTGGGTATTTTGATTTAGCATTTTGATTGTATTCCAGCTAAGATCCATCTAGTATTGATCTAGCTGAGAGATTCTGGTTATTTTCCTCGCATGCAATATTGTACTTTTAGTTATTCTGCTTAATAGAAATTGTTGAATTGTTCTGTGCTCCAAAACCATTGCATGACTGTTATAAACACCTAAACACTACAAAAACCACAAGCATAAACATTTAAACGCATCCAGAAACCCCCAGAGTATCAGATCTGCAACCAAATCAACAACGTAGCAGTAAATATCCAGATCCGAGGGATTTGGGATATTTCAAACGTCACCCACAAATGTGACCTAGGAGGGATTATTTTCTTGTGGTAGCATGCTTATCTATTGTTTGGGGCTATTTGAGAGGTTCACCCTACTTGTATCATGGATTTATTATTGTTTTAGGGTTTATTGTGGACATACACGCTAGGGTTGCCTCATATAAAGAGGTTAGTGCTCCATTTTACCAAATCATAACTCATCCCTTGTGAGATATCTTCTCTATTGCTCTCTACTCCCTTTTTTCTTTCTAGAAGTCTTGTGCACACTTTTGAAGGGATGGATCTTGTGGATGCTTTCTCTTTTTCTTGGTGGATGATCATAGTTAGGGTTTCTTCATTACATAGAGACTTGGATGAATAAGTCTTCTTCTTCAAGTTTAAGTGTTTCTACATGGTATATTTTGGTGAATGCTTTATATTGCTAGTTGTTGTAGGTTACCTAGTATGCTAGTTCTTTTTTGAAACCCTACGAGGGATTAAAAGCCTTTATCCCCCTCCCTTTTTCTTTCACCTTAAATTGTGAAGCATTAAAGACCTAGTCAAAGGATTGAAAGCCTTCAGCACCCTAGGGTTAGTCTTTAGACACGTCAAAGGCCTAAGGCCCATAAGACTTTGCACCTTATGGTTTTGATCTAACTCACTTGAATCTTGAATTAGACATCCTAGAAGAAGGAAAACGACACCTAAGGTCCATAATTCTTTGCACCTTAGGGTTTGTTTTCTTGCAAGATTTGATGCTAAGCCCATGAGTTTATGACCTTAGGGCTTCAAATCTTCACTCTTCTTGGACATCTAAGTCCAAATTCAAGGTGTGCCTTGACTCCATTTGCCCAAAGAGATAAAACGACACTAGTCTTGAACTCTCAAGGTGGTACAAAACCTTAATTACTTTCTCTCTCTCTCAAAGCAACCAAATAGTTAGATACCCTACTAACTTCTAACCTCTAATCTAATCCAACATTTGGAAAACTAAGTGAATTTATTGCTTCTGTTATAAATGTTTGTTACAGCCATTAGGGCTTGATTGGATAGCTAATAACTTACTTAAAATTGTGGTTTAAGAAGGCTAAAATCATTGTTGAACCTTGGATCTTATTCCACTCATTACGACTTACATTTTAAGATTTTGTTTGCAATTTTTGAAGGCTAGTTTTTTGCTTCCGTTACAAAATATTCTATGCTGATATAACATGTTTCACTGCTGCAATTTTACTATAACAGCCTTCTTTCATGATAGCTAGTGTTTGGGAAGTGATTGTTCATTGGTTTAGACTTGGTGATTGTCATTTATTTACATTGGTAAACTTGTTTCACACACACCAACCAATTACCTCATCCAAATCCTTTCTAACCTTTCACATTTCCCTATACCTAGCCTATCGCTTTGGGGTGACCAAGATAGGGGGCCATAGGCTTGGCTAATCTTGCTATAGGATCCCTTGAGGTCATCAAGGAAGTCTCCCTTGTGTTGGACCTGTCCTTCACTAAAACGAGGGAAGTACTTTCCTAGGTTACAGCGGCATTTACCTCCAATTGTTACACAAGTTTAGTATCTTGTGAAGGCTTTGCACAAGTGCTAAATTCTGTGATAACACTTCCAATAATATTTTTTATGCATATCCTTCGAATTCATTTCTCTTGTCCATATATTTGAGAACAATTCTTCCCAAGTGCAATGTAACCTCATGTTCAAATCAAGATTCTTCCACCAAACATTAGCTTCCTCGTGAAAATAAAAACCTCTACGAAAAAGATCAATAATTTGTTTCCCATTTTTCTTTGCAATCCTAAACCATTCCTTACGATCAATTTTATCTTCATCTCCCCTAAACTCAGTTATTGTCATTTGTTCTTCTTTCGGGTCTAACCAAAGCCATAGATTCTAATTCCCCAACCTTCAATATTTATCCCAATTTTTAAAAATAAATTTACAAACATATTCTACTTTAATTCCTCTTTCCAACGGCTTTTGAATCACCTTATTTGGACCTTCCAATCAAAATTTATGCCAATTTTAAATTAGCATAACCTTTTAAGCTCTTATTTGGGGACTGTCTTGTAGGCCGACCTTGTAAATGATGTATCTCCCAAATTAGTGCATAATTTAAGTCTGAAATTTCAATTTATAACAGCCTGGTATGTTTTCTCTACAATCTCATAGGTCTCACTAAATTTTAGTGTGCCAAGAAAAAGTTATGATGACTTTCCCAAAACTCGTTGAGTTTAGCACCATTCAAGAGAGAGAACTTGTATAGTATGCCACACATCCAATTTTGTAGCTATAAGTCTTAAATTTGTATATGAGACAACTGGATCTGTCTTCTTTCCAATGCCATAAGTGGCATTCAATTTGGACCTCACTAGTTTCAAGTATGTTTTTTTACCAAAAACCCCCATTTGAGACTAATTTCAAGACTAGAAACAAACCCTAACTTGTCAACGTACAACTTTGAAATTTTAGCAAACTAGATTCTGCAATTTGGACCATAAATAGTTTTGCATTATCCTCTTTCCAACCCCACAAGTCCCATGAAATTCCGATATCACAACAAAAACTTGTAGCCAAAATAGTAAAATGACTCATTTGACAAAGCCAAGACAAGGATCACCTGCTCTGATACCAAATATTATGTAATTCCTTAAAATAACATAATCAACCAAAGCACATATAATGTACACCAAATGTGAACGTGGAGCACTTCTTAAGAGATAATAGAGGTTAGTTACACAATAACTCCTTTAGAATACGAGAACCTCCTCCAAATAACTTGAGAACATCCATATAACTAAATCACATGTTCATGTCCCAATAATGACTATATTGACCTCAATATATACCTTTCTAATTCATTGCACATGTCGGCCCCTTATTAGTCCAACCCCTATTACATATACATTTAACTCCATATATGCCCCCCTAAGGGTCATATCACACCCTTCAGCCAGCTCACAACAAACAAATACACAGGTAAGAGAGTACGTGAAAGAATTGGAGACAAGGCTTACAAATTTAGAAAACCACATCCTCACCCTTGGCACTTTTGTCAATAACATTTTTGACCTGCAAAGAGAGAGATATCACAACTCAAACAAGTCCTCCCATCTGGAAGAGGATTGAGAACGAAAACTTAAAGGTACCATCACTTTTTCGGTGCTCTAAATCTACACAGTGATGACTCTCTTCTCAAGTTGTCATAGGCTTTTAAATGTCTTTTGGAACCTTTGTCTAAGCACATCAAACTCTTTTTGCAAGTAATTCTATAGGTTTATAGATATCCATATCTCATCTATGATAACGAAATTTTTGTTTGGGCCTTGGCATTACTCTCAGTGACATTTCTCAACCTCTCTCTTTGTTCTATCTGTAATATCTTATGCTAACAGAATTTTGTTTTTAACGACCAAGAAAGCACATGTAAATAGGAAATGCCTAAAATTTGTTGTATCACAAACGTATTCAGAAGCTCTTAGACAAATTTATTTAATTCATGTAGAAACAACATCTAAGCAACAAAGACCTATTTAGTATCAAGAAGAGTAGATGGAAAAGATTTGTAAACTCTCTTTTCCATGGATTACAAGGAGTTATAGCTGAATGAAATGAGATTTCCTATTAAAATGGTCTATTATTAGTGGAGCATCTAATCAGTGTAAGGTGACAAAGGTTCTATATAAAATAGTGCACTTGAGCTCTAGGTGGTAGTATTTCTTTGCCAAAATGGATTTTGTAGATCCTACTGTGATTGTTTGATGTTCATGCATTTAGGAATGTTGTTATAAACAAATTTTGTACTATGTCCAAAAGAAAGAATAGATTATGCTACAGAGACGATATATGGAAGTGAAAAATCATGGCAAATAAGGTTGGGCTAAACAAATAGATCATAATATTGCAAAAAAAAATTTGCTGGTTGGAGGTCTTGTTTGGCATGTTGTCAAGAAGCACGTTGTCAACTCATCAATTACACATTATACTAGCCAACCACCAACAAAGTTTTAATTGTGGTCAACAATAGATGGACAATACTAATAAATTTCCACAGGCTGCCAGTTGATGGCTTTATGCTTTTAGTAGCAAGAGGCAGATCATCCACCATCCATGCAACCAACTACCTAAAGAAACAATCAATGAGCATACTGAATAGAAATCCATCATATTAACATGTATGAATTTGTTGGGATTAATAAAAGTAACTATGGATTATGTGGGTAAAATGATTGGCTAGGAAAGTCTTATTTATTTGGAAGAACATGGAATCATGCCACTTGGCATTGGCACACATAGAGGACTCTAAATTGTGGTCAAAAGCTAACAGATGCTGACAAGGTTGTTTAAGAGGATCTTTGATGCATGATTCTAGAAAGTTGTCTATGTAAAATGCAAATGCTTGGGGAAGGCCCATATGGAGGGATTGGAGATGGAGTGGTAAGCCTATTTTTATCTAAGACAAAGAATCTTTATGATCCGATTACGCGCTCATCTAGCATTGGCACCCACTTAAATAAAATATAGGGCCTTGTAGATCTAGTGGCATGTTGACTGAGGAGGTGTTAGATCATTTTGAAGGCAAGTGTTGCCTTCAGACATAAATTTGGGGGTGGCTTTTTCTTCATCAAGGTTTGGTTGTCAAAAGAAGGCATTACTAATTCAGCATGTGTGATGTGTGGTAAGGATGAAACAGTTCAGCATGGTTTTGAGATTATCAAACTGTCAGAGTTTTTCCAGCATGGTCTCAACCTTCAGGTTAAATTTCACTCACATTTTGTAAATCCACTTTCATGGAAGGGTCCCCTTCTAGGGGACAATTGGATGGTTGGGGATAGCTAGAAATTGCTTTAGCACAAAGTTCAATTGGTTGCAAATGGATTTTTGTGGAAACATCGATGTAAAGTTATGTTCATTGAGGATCCTCACCCCATTACTTTAAGTGAATTAAGGAGATTTAAGAAAGAGTTGGCTTTGCTCATAAGAGTTAACCTCATTGTATTCCGTCATGATGTTGAGTCACTCCTAGTGGGGGCATGGGCTCATATGTTATCCTTTTCAACGTATATAGGTCGAGATTTTCCTTGTGTAGAATATGGATTTCACATTATAGTACTCACATACACCTACCCACTCATAAGTATTGTGGTGCGACCTACTTTTGTGTTGTTCCCATACATGACTTACCCAATGATGACTTGACTGCCTAAGTCTCTCCTTCATATGAAGGCTCTTCTATGTTGGATTACTCTCGCTTGAGTCACCCTCCCTTAGCCTAGATGCACGACCTCCTTGAAATATCTAGCACTTGGGTAGGGTCCTCTGACCCCTCTCCTCGTATTTGGCATTCGGTCGTCGGTTTGACACTACTAAACCCTTTAGGGCACTCCCATGTTGTTTGTGATCTATCATGGGCTCCACTTGAAGCTAACTACAAATTTGTCCTTTGGTCTGGGTACTATTTCCCACACATCGTTCTTCATTATGGAGGTGTATTCCTCCATCATAGAATCCTTCCATGCTTTCTTCTCAATAGCTTCTTCAAAGCAAGTTCGTTCGGATTCAATCATATTACTCATGAGAGCAACATATCCTGAGTACCTCTGAGGAGGTATGCTTGTTCTAAATGAGGTTTTTGGTGACTTTACTTGCTCACTTGCTTCTTTCAATAGTTGTTCGACCCGCTTTGGTTTACTTTTCTGGAGAAGGTTGGTTGTTCTTCCTCTTGTTGACCTTTTGTGGGAAGGTCTGTCCCTTTTGGGGAGGGTACTTGTTCTTGCTGGGGAACTTTTGTTTCCGAAATATCTTTGTCCTGGAATGATTTTCGGAAGGCTCTTTCTTCTTCAAATTTTGTCTCTGCGTACTACAGTCTTCTTGGTGGAAGGGATGTATATCTTGTAGGCTTTAGATGTCTCACTGTATCCCACCAAGATTCCCTGCTCTGCTGTAGGATCTAACTTGGTCCTTTTCTCATCAGGGATATGGCAGTACGCAACACATCCAAAGATGCCAAGGTGACTTATGTCAGGTTTCTCCCCAGTGAATGCTTCTTCAGGTGTTAGATTTCCAAGCACTTTATGAGGACTTCTATTTTGAAGGTACACAACAATGTTACACGCTTCTACCCAGAGGAATTTAGAGAGATCCTGATCATGCACCATTGCCTTTGCTGCACCAACAATGGCTCTATTCTTTCTCTCTGAAACCCCACTTTGTAGAGGGGTACATGGAATTGTCAACTCTCTTTTGATCCCAGCTTCAGCGCATAATTTCTTGAAGGCATGAGATGTGCATTCTCCTCCATTATCACATAATTTCTTGAAGGCATGAGATGTGCATTCTCCTCCATTATCAAATCTGAGGGCTTTTAATCTTTTCCCTGTTTGATTTTCAACAAAAACTTTGAATTCTTGAAATCTTTTGAAATCGATATGAATCAAATCCAAGATACTTTTAGACCTAGAATCGCTCTTGGCAAAATGGTGCTCTTACATATTTACCTAGAGCACACCCCTTACATACTTCATGGTGTTCTGTGGAGAAAGCAAGCATTCTTGTCACAATCTTGCCCAAAATTCTAAGAGCTCCATGTCCAGGATGCGCCATACGCCTGTGCCATAACTCACAATCTCTGGTGCTTTTACTGCTTACTAGAGCATAATAAGAGTCGAACTATAATTTATACAACTTGTCCTTTCTTACTCCAATAACTTGCTCAAATCCCTTACTCGGACCTTTTGTTTAATATGAGCCCTTCAATCCTTGAAGGATACTTCATAACCCTTGTCTTCTAGAACGGAAACTGAGACCAGATTCTTCCTTAATCTAGGAACATAAAGGACATCTGAAAGATAGAGATGTTTACAGGACTCCCTCTCAAATTTTATAGTTCCTATTCCTTTTGGATGATATGCATAATCATCACCAAGCACAATCTCGAACCCAAATTCCTTTTCGCTTAGACTACTGAAGTAGTGTTTATGACCAGTCATATAACTGGATGCTCCACTGTCTATGTACCAAACATCCTTGGTTTGGGTACAAGAAAGACATGCTTTACAGACATCCTCTGCCATTTATCTTGATGTCTGGATTTTTTCCTTTGGTGAGGGTTGTTCGATTTGACTTGGCTCTGATACCATGTAAACGAATATTCAAGAAAATATATATGAAGTAGAACATAACAACCACTCAACAAAAGCTTTCTTTATTCATTTCAGATAGAAATACAATGTAAACAGAAGCATCTTACAACCCTTTTAGTCTGTTGTACGGATATGTACTATGTCCATCGTATGGATCTATTACTTGTTGTACGAATCCGAGTCTGCTCCTTTACTCTATATCTTAGAGATAGGTGATGTATCGATCCTCTTTTACACAGGAAGAATTTGGCCCTAAATCGGCCCTCCTTTAGATCATTGCTTGAATAGATCTGTTAGGCCCTAGCTCGGTCGTAGCTAGTATGAACTATACGGAACCGTACAAGGGTACAGGTTCCTCTCTTCGACTCAACTAGCTCTACCTGCTTCTAGCTCGAGTTCCTTTCACTCGCCTTTTGTGTGTTGTCTTGCTTTCCTTTTAAATCCCTTTGAGATCCATGTGGGACTTAGCCAATCGATCCCAGCCATTAGATCTTGATCTAGATCAATGGTTGGGACTTATTCTTTCATTGGGATAACTTAAGCTTACATTTTATGTGTTTTTTCTATATAGAAAACTTATCCTCACTATATTCTAACATTATTGATGAATTTGCATGGGATGAACATTGAATTGTTATTGTTGAGATTTTATCATTATTATTTTTATTTTTAAAATTTTATATTTTATATTTTAAAATTTTTTATACTATATATGTGACATCCCCCCGTCCCCCATTTCCTTAAAATCCCTAAAATTTGGGGATTCTTCCATGCGTCCCCTTGTGCGTCTCCCCGCACCTGCATCCCCCCGTCCAAGAGACTTGGTGGAACATTGATGTGCTCATGACACAAGACATCCCTCATAAATGCATGCTCCATATCACGCGTGTAGCATGTGTGACCTCACTAAGTGGATGGCTCACTCACAAATTCAAGTGTAAGGGCTCCAAAAGTGAAATGTTGCCTCCAAGGATTGCAACTTTTCATCATCAAGTGTCATATCATGCCCCAAAAGGTATGACATCTCATCAAAAGGAGCCAAATCATCATGTAAAGGTGCAACGTCCCATCATCGAGGTGTCAAATCATATCCAATGGATGCTAGGGCGTCTCAACAAGGTAGCAATGTCATCAAAAGGCTCAACGTCCTCCAAAATATGTTGAACGACCTCTCTCAACTAGTGGGATGACCTCCATCAAACATGTTAGTAGCCCCTCAACATCCTCCAAAGGACCAAGGCTCAATCAAGTGGGTAGCCATGTGAAGTACATCATCCAAGAGGGGCTCATGTGATCCAATGTATCCATCAAACCCAGAGCCATGTACACAAGTTAAAAGCAACATAGAACTGAGTCATGCCAATGTAAAAGCCACTAGATAGATCACATTAAGTATCCTCTTCAAACTTCACACTAGCTCATAAACTTATACAATATGCCAAGTTTAGGTATGGGAGGATCATTATTAACCCCTATTACATGTGTCAGTACCCAAGAAAATGAGTACTTCCCAAGAAACCCATCAAGGAGCATGTGTAAAGACATATGGTATGGTTTGGGATTTACTTCATGGGTGGTGGCATAGTCATGCAAGGTTATGTATGATATTCATCCTCATGAGCGCCTTTGTATGAGGGAGCTCTTAGGCAATGAGTTGCCCTTTCCTTGGAATTGTGTCTTTCCAAACCCCTACTTTGGTTTTTCTTTATTCAATCAACCTTTTGTGGCTTTTGATTTTCATTTGCTAAGTCCTTTTTTAGGTATGCATTTATTGCATGGGACTTGGGGTGATGGCCTCTTAGCGAGGGGGCAAAGCTTATGCTTTTTAATTCTTTCTTTGTTCTTGACTTTGCTTTTCTTTCTTTTTTGTTTTTCTTTGCATTTTAAGTTTAGCAATTGCTCTTTCGATATTATTTTTTTATATCAAGTTGCATCAACCTCAAGCATTCTAGCTCCTCCTTCTCGTGGGATTATGAGGCATGAACCTTTATGGCTGACATATGACAACCAACCCAAAAGAAGGGATAACAGAGATGGGAAAGATGGAGCATGTTACGCATGGATTATTGGGATATGGACACGTTACCCCTATCAAGGCCCCCGGGTACTACAACTTTGCCCAAGAGTGACAACACTTGACTAGGAAATGATGATGACCCCCAAGGTGAAACAAGGCAAAAGGTATAAATTCAAAGCATAATGATTCACCATCTGACTCAAAGCATGGTCACTATTTTCATGTCAAATACATTGAAAATTAACACTTAATATGAAACATTAAAACAAGGTACCTCATGTGTGTCATGTGTTAAATTTAGAGTTGCTATTAAGTTCTTTTCAATTTTACTAGACAATAATAGCATAAGCAGGATCACTAAAAGAAACACAATCACAAGGTACACAACAATTATCCTAGAAAATCCTCATGGGGGAGAAAACCCAACAAAAACTTCCTTAATATAGATTGCCAATACAATGCCAAGATAAAAGACCAAACACGAGAATATCCAAGACTGAGCCATACGCCTCTCTCTTCTCCTTCCGACAACTGCAACTTCCTTCAAACTTGCACACTAGATGAGTGACTTGAGTGAGTCAATGAGGTGCTAGCCTCTCTTATTTATACTAGCTGAGGAGCACTAGGGTGGTGTCTCTTCATCAGGCAGGGCCGACTTCTCCAACTAGTGGCTAAAACCACTTTAATTAGCCCTAGGGGCCGACTTCTCCAACTAGTGGCTAAAACCACTTTAATTAGCCCTAGGGGCCGACTTCTCAATTAGCAACATTTGATTAGGGTTTGACCAATCCACAAAAGGGGATTTGGTCACACATAAGTCCCGACATGATCAATCCACAAAAGGGGATTGATCTATTTAATAATAACTCAATAATAAGTAGAATATTCTTTGCGGTTACAATATTTCAACACTCCCCCTTAACAAGAAAGGTATTCTACAACATCATCAGGAGAGAGAGAGGGCAGCAACATCAACAACATCTGGAACACTGACCAGCATATCTATAAATCATCGAAAGTTTTTTCTCATCATCAATAACATCATCATTCACAGCATGGAGCTGGAATAGCATCATCATCATCGTTCACAACATGGAGCTGGAATAACATCATCATCATCGTTCACAGCATAGAGCTGGAATCTGAAACATCAACATCAGTTAACATAAAAGCTATAACAACAACATCAACAGCACTAGGATGATACAGCATCATCAACAACACGAAGCTGATATAACAACATCATCAACAACACGAGGCTGGAGCAACAACATCATCCACAACACGAGGCTAGAACAACAACATCATCAACAGCACGAGGCTGGAACAACAACATCATCAACACGAGGTTGAGATAACATCATCATCATCATAGGGCAGAAGAATGAGGCAAGTGCAACAACAACATTTTGTGGTACTCTGAAAGTCCCTAGGGATCTTGTAATATCCCTCTACTGAACCCAATTGTAAATGTAATATAAATATACTTACGCTGGTGAGTTGTTTTGACCTCATTTGATAATGCACATCATGTGGCATAGTGCGCGCATGAACTGCGCAGTAAAATGATGTAATATGCACATCGCAAGATACCGCACGCAGTAACTAAAGAACACGCAACCTTGAGGTCAGCGGATACCGCGCACAATAACTAAAGAACGCACAATATTAAGGTCAGCGAACCTTTATGTATATGATAGGCATTATAGGCTGGTGAGCCAGTATTATAAGCCGAAATGCTTATGTTTTGGTATTAGGTCGGAACGCCTAGATGTCAAGGGCCAATGTGCCTACTTTGTACATGACTCGTGATTAATATAAAATACATCACTTCGCGCAGACCGACCACGATAAAAGAGATGGGGGACTGAACTTCACCAGTTAGGGAAAGGGAGGGCCAAAAGTCAAGGGAATATTATATTAGTATTTCCTAAAACATAAAGTATGGATAATTATTTTATCCTAAGTTCTAAAGTTGGGGACAAGTGGAAAAAAGTAACTTCCGATATGACAAGTGTCAAGTTGGGGACATGCATTCATATTGTGGGAGAACTTAGCTCAGGGGGATTTTTTCTCACGGAGACCTTACCAACAGTCGGGAGGACCATCATTCTCACCATCACTTTTCACGAAGAGTTCACAGTGATTCCTGTACACACTCAGTTATCCAGTCAATGATTCCATGACCATTTCACTCATACATTCCATTATCCAAGAGACAACCATTTCACCATTCCAAAGCTTGTTTCCGCACCCTTTTTGGTTGGTGTACCTGGTTAGCTTGGAGCGGGATTGAAGAAGCGGGTTGTCAAGCCCGTGAGCAGTTCTCTGAGCAAGAGAATTGCTAGGGATTGATTCCCGAAGGTACTAAACTGCAGCTACAGCGCTCTGAGACTTTCGATCCGACCTGTTGCTGAAGCCTTGGAAGGGAAGTGGGGCAGCCGAGGGACTGTTGAGCAAAGAAGGGGAACACTTCCTTGGGTGGGACAGGCATGTGGGGAATGAGAGGTTGTAGACAGTTAGTTGAGTGAGCACCTAAGATGGAGTCTTTCCTGTTGTCCATGAGCCTTAGCCAGGATAGGAACCCTTTACCCTGGGTGGAGTTCAGTCCCAGCTCGGGGGTGACTCACTGTTGAGAGTGATGAACAGTGTAGTCTATGGTTGGGAGGTTCGTGGACGGTCTGTAAGCAGTTGGTGACAGTCTTTCTAAGATAAGTACCAATTGTATGATAAAATGATATGTTGTTTTGTTATCTACATGCCTGTGTTACGATTTTATCATATATGTGATTATGATTGCTTGTGTGCTTATGGGTAATTTCTTGTAAATGATGCATATCTGTAGTTACTGTTATTTCA
This sequence comes from Picea engelmannii, assembly GCA_009831015.1. Lineage (NCBI taxonomy): Eukaryota > Viridiplantae > Streptophyta > Pinopsida > Pinales > Pinaceae > Picea > Picea engelmannii. The sequence continues at coordinate 85,759 of ML783472.1, read as the reverse complement.
ATATAAAACTCGTATGTTATAGAAAGTAATTGTTTGTTTATGTTTAGATGTAAAGCTTCTGCGAGCGTGTTGTATGTATATGTTTTAGTTGCATGCCATTTAAAGAGTAAATTTATGTGGCATGGCTTAGTTGACTACTGGGTATGCTACTGTATGTTCCGCAGTATGGGAAGGAAAGTGTTCCCTAGAGTAGCATGGACCGACCTGAAGGCTGGGAATGTTACCAACTGGTGTCAGAGCATGAGTGGTTGCTCTGGAGTGGCGTACCCCGGCCTAGGGTTGGCCGGGGCAACGTTACAGATCTGGCCAGGAATCATAAGATTCCCTAAGATATAAAATCCTAACGAAGCTACCACATGGTACTCTGAGAGACCGTCCTTACTGGACCTTCGGGATCTGCCCAGGAATCATAAGATTCCCTAGGATTATAAAAACCTTAATGAAGCTACCACTACTGACCACAACTGGCATATACATGCACAGGTACTCTGACAGACTGTCCCTATCGGACCTTCGAGATCTGTCCAGGGATGATCAGTCCCCTAGGATATAAAATCCTAACTGAGCTACCCGTTGTTGGTCAGAATACCATAGTATCATCAACATCACTCCCCCTTTCGAGGGAGGTCCTTTCGGACTATACCAAGCTTGTCTCGAAAGTATTCAAACTTTACATGAGACAGAGGCTTGGTCAACACAATTGCAACCTGCTCATCTATGCCAACATATTGGAGCTTTACAACTCCACTCTGCACCATATCATGAATGTAGTGATACCGGATTTCTATGTGCTTCGACTTATCATGGAACACATGGTTCTACGTCATCTTTATGCAACTCTAGTTATCACATAGAATCACGGTTGCTTCCATCTCCAGATCAAATAGACTTGTCAACAACTTCTGAAGCCATAAGGCTTCACAACTGGCGAAACATGCAACAATGTATTCTGCTTCTGTCGTGCTGAGAGCAATATTGGATTGCTTCCTACTCTGCCATGAAGTCATGGCTAACCCCAGACTAAAACAACATCCTGAAGTGCTCTTTCTGTCAGAAACACTTCTAGCCCAATCTGAATCAGTATAACCAACCAGTCTGAAATCATGATCTCCATTATAACAGAGACCAAAGTCCAAAGTACCCTTAAGGTATCTCATCGCATGTTTTGCAGCAACAAGGTGAACGCGTCTGGGTTCTACCAGACACTGACTCAAGGTGTTCACAACAAAACATATATCTGGCCTAGTATTCGTCAAATACATCAACGATCCAATGATCTTTCAATACAAGGTAGCATCAACCAATTTTGACGAAGTATCAAGCAGGAGCTTCAACTTTGTTTCCATGGGTGTGCTCATGGCTTTACATTCCAAGATAGCAAACCTCTTCAGTATTTCAACTGCATACTTCCCTTGGTTAAGGAAGATCTCTAGGCTCTACCAAAACTTCGAGACCTAGGAAATAGTGCATCAGGCCTAGGTCTTTCATCTCAAATTCTGCAACGAGCTTCTTCTTACACTAAGTGATGAGCATTTTTTCTCTAGTTAAGAATAATTCATCCACATACAGCAACAATATAACTGGCTCATCATTCATAACCTTGAAGTAAAGGTTAGAATCATCTTTACTCTTGGTAAAGCCCAAGCTCGTCAGGAAACTGTCAATTCTGCCATACCAAGCTCTAGGAGCTTGCTTCAACCCGTACATAGCCTTCTTCAACCTGCAAACATGAGTCTTTCTATCTTCAACTTCAAACCCTTGAGGTTGTTCTATATACACTTCTTCTTCAATAACACCATTTAAGGAGGTTGTTCTATATACACTTCTTCTTCAATAACACCATTTAAGGAGGTTGTTTTCAAATCCCATCTGGTGTAACTTCCACTTCATCTTGGCTGCAAGAGCTATGATGGTTCTAATAGAAGTGTATCTGGCTACAGGAGCAAACGTCTCTTCATAATCAATGCCTTCCTTTTGAGAAAAGCCACAAGCTACAAACCTTGTTTTATGTTTTTCAATACTTCCATTTGCAACATGTTTTATCTTGTATAACCATTTGGAAGATACCACATCTTTGTTCTTTGGTCTGGGAACTATTTCCCATACATCATTCTTTATAATGGATTGGTATTCTTTTGTCGTGGCATCTGTCCATTCTTTCTTTTGAATGGCTTCTTCAAAGCAAGTAGGCTCCTTTTCTATGAGATCACACATCAAAGCCATATAACTGGAGAATGGATTAGGTTTCTTGATTTGTTTCATGGTTCTTTCTGGGGCACCATACTTCTCTCCATCTTGAATAAGTTCCCTTGCCCAAGTTGTCTTTCTCTTGTGAGAGATCATCATTTCGGGAGGTTCTTGAGATTTTCTTATATCATGATCTTCTTGAATCTCATCATCAAAGGAAAATGTGATTTCCCTCACTGGTTCTGCAACTTTGGGAGCTACAGGTTCTCCTTCATATACTTCTTCAAGCTGGCATCTCCTTGATTTCTTGAGTGTTGCATCTTCATCAAAGGTTACATCTCTATTGATCTCAATATGATGGTAACCTGGTATGTAAATTCCTAAGGCCTTTGAGACCTCACAGTATCCAACAAATATTCCCTTCTTTCCTGAAGGGTCCAACTTAGTTCTCCTTTCCTTCGGAATGTGTACAAACACTGGATAGCCAAATATCTTGACATGGCTTACTTCTGGCTTCTTTCCGAAGAACATTTCTTCGGGGGTTTTAGACATACACTGTTGTTCTTGCTACTTCTGCCCATAAGTGCAATGGAAGATCTTGATCGTGGATCATACTCTTCACAGCTTCCATTATTGTTCTTTTCTTTCTTTCTACTACACCATTTTGTGGGAGTGGTGAGCTCCCTCTTAATCCCGACATCTCTGCAAAAGCTTACAAACTCTTTTGAGGTGTATTCTCCTCCATTATCTGACCTGAGTATCTTGATTTTTCTTTCAAAGAGATTCTCTATCAAGGCTTTGAATTCCTTGAATTTTCCAAACACTTCATCTTTTGATTTCAATAAGTAAACTCAAGTCTTGCGAGAATAATCATCAATAAATGACACATAATATGCATACCCACTAAGAGAGGTTGGTGGCATTGGGCCACATACATCTCCTTCTGCTTTACTGTCGCTCTTCGTGAAATGATTCTTTATGTTCTTTCCTTGTGCACATCCCTTGCACACACCTTCATGATCAACCTTGAATTCCGGTAGACCTATAACTGCCTTGCTCACATATGGTAAGGCTTTGTAGCTGATGTGAGATAGTCTTCTATGCCAAAGTTCACATGGACTCTCAATGGAGTGAGTCAAGGTTGCATCTGAGTGACCTTTAGCATATACAAGCCACCTTCTTTTGTTCCAATGACAATTGCGTCTTCTATGGTTTTCCTTTAGGCCACATAAGAACTTCACCATCTATGAATGCAACCCTGAAACCTTTCTTATCTAAAGTTGAGAATGAAAGTAAGTTCTTTGTCAAACCTGGTACATATAATACATCCTTCATTTTCATCGAGGTCACTGAATCAATTTTGTAGGTGGATTCTCCCACTCCTTTGATAGGGGACTGGTAATCATCTTCGAGTGTAACTTTATGGAGAAAGTTCTTTTCTGTAAGGCTAGAGAGAATGTCTCTCTGACCTGTCATGTGCTTAGAGGCACCACTGTCTATGAGCCAAGTATCCTCTCCAAGTGACACAGATCCTGAGAGGGAAGAAAATAAAACATAGTTTTCAATCTTTTCTTTAATCATCTTCATGGGTGGCTCATCATCTTCAACTGCATGGGCATGGTGTCTCTTGTTATTTCTCTTCTTGTATTATTCTCTTCTTGCTGGACAATTCTTAGCAATATGTCCCATCTTGTCACAATGGTAACATTGATAAGAGGAGAAATCTTTTTCTCTTCTTTGACCTTTCTGAAATTTCTGGAATCTCCTTGGAGGGTGAGATTCTTTATGGGAGTAAGTGAATCTCTTTGGAGAGTGAGATTCCTTATGGAGATGGGTTTCCTTCTAGAAGTGAGACCTTCTCTTTCCTCTTTTAGCATGTGCAGCTAGGACTCGATCTTCATCCCTTAATAGTAATGCTTCTAGGTTAGCTACTCTTGCTTCTTCTTGAACACATTCTTCCCAAAGACTGTCAAAATGTAGTTTCTCCTTTCTGGCACAAATAGTTTGGATGAAGGCATCCCAAGGTCTTGTGAGACCATTAAGCGATGTCATTATGAGTTCATCTTCATCTAGGTTGTCACCAATTGCTTCTAGTTGTTCCTTGAATTGAGAAATCCTAGAGAAATAGTCATGAACTGTTTCTCCTTTCTGCATCTTTGTATTCTTGAGTTGGGTTCTCAAGTTCATCTTCCGGTTAATGTTCTTTCCTTCATACATTCTGGTTAGGGCATCAAACATATCTTTAGGAGTGATCTTAGAAGCCACTTGGGGGATCAAGTGATCTTTAATAGAGTCTGCAATGATTCTTTTGGCCCTAACCATATCTTTGTTGTACTTTTCTTTAGCTGTAGCTTCTGCGAGTTCTGGTACATTTTCCTTTATGAACTTTGCAAGATCATTCTCTTCAAGAATGAGTGCAATCGTATACTTCCAGGCACGAAAGTTACCCACACCTTCTAACTTGTCAACAAGCTTGGTGCTTGCAAACATCTTGACCTGGAGTTGGGAAAATGACCAAAAATTGAAAGTGCTCAGAAATTAAATCTGAACTTACAAGGAGGTGTGCTTGGCTGAGGCGAGTAGGCCGGTGCAGTCTGTTTTAAGAAAATCCAAATTTTACCCCTTGAAACTAGACCTGCGCAAATTTGGACTGGTACTTCTGGTCCTCATTCTGGTTCCTTGGTTTTCTGGTACCAGTGAAAACTAGGGTTTCACTTTCCAGAGGTTCTGGCCACTGAAAAGGTACGCTCAAGCTACCAATGAGTTCGTTAGGCTAGGGCGCACTTCCCTAGATGGTTTTTAGGATGAAATTCCCTTCCAACAAAAAACCCTAATTTTCTTGTACGACAACAGTGACGTTTTTGGTTACCCAGTGAAAGGTCCTCTATTTAGTCAAGCTCTGATACCATGTTAAATTTAGAGCTGCTATTAAGTTCTTTTCAATTTTACTAGACAATAATAGCATAAGCAGGATCACTGAAAGAAACACAATCACAAGGTACACAACATTTATCCTGGGAAACTCTCATGGGGGAGAAAACCCAGCAAAAAATTCATTCATATAGATTGCCAAGATAAAAGACCAAACACAAGAGAATATCCAAGACTGAGCAATGTGTCTCTCTCTTCTCCTTCCGACAACTCCAGCTTCCTTCAAACTTGCGCACTAGATGAGTGACTTGAGTGAGTGAGTGAATGAGGCGCTAGCCTCTCTTATTTATACTAGTTGAGGAGCGCTAGGGTGGTGTCTCTTCATCAGGCAGGGCCGACTTCTTCAACTAGTGTCTAAAACCACTTTAATTAGCCCTAGGGGTCGACTTCTCAATTAGCAGCGTTTGATTAGGGTTTGATCAATCCATAAAAGGGGATTGATCTATTTAATAATAACTCAATAATAAGTAGAATATTATTTGCAGTGACAATATTTCAACATCGTGCACCATACTGTCTAATGTGAGTGAGTTAAGCATAAAGTGGGAGGCATCTATGGGCAAATGTTTGTGGAGAATCCTAAATGTCATCATCGGAACTATTCTCTATCTGTTACCCCTACATGTGAGGGTGTAACATAGATCTTTACACCTCGGAAGTGGAAGTGGTAGTCAAAGAGAGAACGCTTCAACGCATTGAAGATCATAACCTTAGACTTATTTAGGTTAACCATCAACGGTTAAAAATCACAAAAACTAGAAAGTGCATCAATCTATCTCTGCAACCAATCAACTAATAAGGCTAGGAGGATTATGTCATCAATAAAAAGAAGAAAGAAGATCAAGATGTGGTGAAGAAGACAACCACCTTCATCCTATATATGCTCCCTATAAAAGGACTCCAGCTCATCAATGTAAATCCCAAAGAGAGTTGATGACAAAGGGTACCTTTGCCTGACCCCTATAGTACACCTGATGAAGTCTAAGACGTGGTTGGAAGTGTGGATACAACCAAGAACCAACTCATAGAGTCTCATGATGGAAACCATAAGGGTCTTTGAAATGTTAATGTCATGTGACCTTCTAAAAGCCTACAAAGCAACAATAGAATTTCTAAGGGCAATGACAAGCCCCCTCAATAATGGTGCAAAATGTGAAGATGTGATTTGTTATCACAAGATTTGTACTTGTGCAAAGCCCTCCACAAGATCCCAATCTTGTGTAACAATTGGAGGTATCTACCACTGTCACCTAAACAGATACTTCCCTCATTTTAGTGAAGGAAAAAGTTCCAACACAAATGAGGTTTCCCTAGTGACCTCAAGGGATCAAGTAGCAAGATTAGACAAGCCTACAACCCCATATGATGGTCACTTAGATGGTTAAGCTAGATCTAGTAAAGGTGAAGAGAAAACTAAATTGAATGAAGTAATTGAACCTGTACGAGACAATAAACTCTTCAATGCATAAAATCATCAATTACCAAGTTATATAGCATATCAATCACCTTTAGACACTATATAACAAGTAAAACCTATTGTTGTTGTAAAATTGCAGCAATAAACCAGTCTATATCAGCAAATAGTATTTTATAACAGCAATACGAAAAACAAGCCATACAATTAGCAATTGACTCTTGGAATTTAGGATGCAACAAGGGGAACAATATTCAATTGCTAGACAATAATTCTTAACGGTTTTAGCCACAATATTAAGTAATTATGCACCAATAAATTGCAGACCTAATGGCTGTAGCATTCACTTTATCACAGCAGCAAGTTATCCAATGAGATTGCCAAGCGTTGAGGTATAATTAACAATCCAATGGTGTCATAAAGCCAATTTAAGTGAGGATTTTGAGAGTTGTTGTAAGTGTAAAGCATCAAAATAAGACTAGTGTCGTCTACTTTTTTGGGCAATGGAGTCAAGCAACACTTTGAAAGATGAATTAGTCAAGAAGAATGAAGTCTTGAACACTAAGGTGCAACCCCTTATGGACCTTGGGATCAAAACCTACAAGAAAACAATCCCTAGTATGCAAACCCTTATGGATCCTAGGTGTTGTTTTCTTTCTTCTAGAGTGTCTAGTTCAAGGATCAAAAGGACTAAAATCAAAACCCTAAAGTGTAACCCCTTATGGACCTTAGGTCTTTGAATCTAGCTAGAGACTAGTCCTAGGATGCAAACCCTTATGAACCTTAGAACTAGGTCTCTAAATGCTTTCACAAGCTTGAACAAATAAAAGTGTTATCCCCATTTTGTGGATAACTAAGGAGATTATGTCTCGAGGGTCTCAGGTTGCAGATATAGAGTGTCGAGAGACTACATGACCAGCAGTATCCTTTTGCACAGATGGAGACCCTCCCCACAACCACAGATGGTCGCAGATTTCTAGATGGCATCCACCACATCAGTTGGCTTCCAAAAGGAGGAAGTGGGCCTTGCTCCATGAGGTACAAGTCAGTATTATGGTAAGCATCATTTCAATATCTAATCCATTTGAGTATGTTGTATCTTAGATTGCTCTAGATTTCATGATATATGCTTGGACATTATGCCTTTTTCCTTGCTTCACCTTGGTGGTTGACATTGTGCCCTAGTAAGTGGTCTTCTTTGGGGATGGGTTTACTACTAGGAACTCCCTTGAAGAGCCATCGTACCGTTCCAGACAATACTTACCACTTTCCATCACTGTTCCCCCCCCCCATTTTCCTTATCTCTTCTGATTTTAGGGTGTATTTACCCAAGAAGGGGTTGTCCCTCATTCTATGGGAAGAAGGGGTTGAAGGCCCAAAGGGATTGAAGTTGGGTAAAAGATAAAAGCCTATGTATGAACCTTCTAGATGCTTCGCCCAGGGATCACCCAAAAAAGCAATGAAACACTTATCTTTTAGTAAAGGGGGACCCACAAAATATGATTAAAAATGCTTAAAAGGTTAGTTGGAGGATAGGAGGTCTCATCACGAGCCGGCCTATCATGTCCATGAATATCTAGTGGCATGACATTACCATCATCTGGTCACCAAGCCAGAGTAATGGCTCTCAGCTGCATGGCTGAGAGAAAGGGGTTCTCTTCACGAGCCAGCCTTCTCATTTCCACTAGGTGTTTGTGGGTGACACTGCCATTATCTGGACACCACGCCAAGGCAATGGCCTTCAACCTTTCCTTAAATTTATCAAAGAATGAAAGAATGGAAAAATAATGAGCTTGGAAAAAGTGCATTGCGAACGAAGGTACCACACACCCTCAACAAAGGCACCCATGAATGAGACACTACGACCTCTTGTATGTCATGAGCCCTATGCCCATTAAGTCTTGACCCCAACCACTTCACCCACTTTACATGGCTTAGAGAGGGATCTCTTGGAGACTCTCCTTGACCTAGGGCAAGATCTACCCAATAGGACACCTCGTCAACCCTCCCATATTCAAGTTTGACAAGTTGTATAATGTCTTTGAGCAATTAATTGTTTGATATAGTGATCTTTGATGCACATGCTTAGGTGGCTCATTTATTGATTGTATTCACTTATCATGATGTTATGACTTGAGATCCTTGGAGGGCGTGCTTATTTGTCTTCTCAGGACCTAGTTGGTGGACAGTTTTGGAAGAACAAGCCTAGCTTGGGCTTCCATGGGGCTTGAAGCCCATAGGTGGATGCCAATGGCCAGCATGCCGGATAAGAAAGATCAAACTTGGAAGGCCTTACAGATGACTTGGACGACGTGACCTAGCCCCCACAGGCCAAACGCTTTTCCTAGGAGAGGCAAAAGGTCTCTTCTAGAGGCATGACATTACCTAGGGGGGTTAGGGTTTGGTGGTGTGGTTGATGCAATGGCACTTGGACGTTTTGAGGAGAAAACAACTTTGACCATGAAGGAAGCAACTTGGATACTTGACATGTGGCTTTGGCAAGGCTAGCCACCCTCCTACACCAACAACTTGCTCCAAATGTCAAAACATCCCCTAAAGGGGCGACATCTTTCTAAATTAGGGTTTTCTTATGAGCAAAAGTGAATTTTAAATTAATTACTTTGTAAAGGGGGCAAGATTAGGGTTGTTCACCCCTAGTCTTGTGGTTTACCCCTAAATATGTGGACAAGACACCTTGTGACATTTTGTATAAATAAGAGATCATAAGATCTCATTTTAACATAACTCTCCCTCTTGTGAGAAGTATTTATCTGAAATTTTCACTACACTTGGAGTATTTTGCCTCTTGTGCTATGGAATAATGTTTTTTGGTTATGCTTTGATGATGATGATGGTGCGCCATCTCTAGGAGGCCATTCTCTTGCTTTTGTGGAGGTTTACTTTGGCATGTTAAGGCTTTTTCTTGAATGGTATGGTCTCTTTACTTTGTTATTATCATTTGTAATTCAAGTTAAGGTTGTTTTGGCCAAGACTAGATAGGGAGTATAAGGATATACACCCCTATCATAGTTTCCACCATATTGTTAAGCTTTTAAAGTTATTTTGCAAGGGTTTAGTTGAGGAAGTAAGAGGATTTACACCCCTCATCTTCAAACCCTAGCTAGGCTACTTGCCTTGGGAAGTAAGAGGGTTTACACCCCCAAGGATTTAGTAACCCTAGCTCTTTCGTTTTGACCCCATTAACCCATAACTAAAGGCACTAGTCTTGCATTGGAGAAACAAAATATTGCATTGGGAAACGTGATTTCATGTCATTTTTACTTCTTGCAACTTGGATTGTGTTCCTTGTGCCTTGGGCACCTTAGAACCACTAGGGCATCCTCATCAAGGGGATACTTATTGCTGTTGTTATAAAATTGCATCTTCAGCCATTAGGGCTGCAGAAACCCTAAATCGTTTACTTAATAAATCCCTAATCAACCATTGGAATTCACTCAAAATTTGCATACTTATTCTTCTTGGTCTAGCACATTTATTGGCAAAGTTTGGAGGGTTTTCAGTGGCTGCTTTTCTTGCTGTAATACATTGAATGTTACAGCCATAAGGTTGATATAATTTGCTGCAGACAATTGTTTAGAACAGCCTTATCTTTTCAATGCTAGAATATTGGTTTTTCATCTTGTGTTTAGCTAGTCATTAACTAGTCTTTCTCTTGTATCTTCTACTTGATCTCTAGCATTTATTGAGCAGTTTATAGTACCATATTATTGCTGAAATATACTGTTATCTATTGCTGCAAATTAGGGCCAGAAAGCTTAACTTGCTGATCCAACTAACATACATCATTGCAAACTAATTTTTCTTGTGTCTCGGGTAGGTATTTCACCATTTACAGGCTACTCAACATACTTGGCAACCCTTGGACCTTCCCAAGACTTCATTCCAACCCTTTCACATCATCTAGATTTGACCTCTAGGGAATTCATCTCCATCTTCCTCCATCTTCATCTCATTCCCCCTAGGGTCACTGGGATTCCCCCTTTGAGGTGACTACCTCGCCTTTAAAGTGACGAGGACACCTTCCTAAGGTGACAGTGGGTAGGTGACCTCTTAGTTGTCACCATTTAGTGGTTGGGTCGGGGTTTTCCCAAACTACAACTTGTGCGATAACATTTTGGTGCCGTTGCTGAGGAGGATTTTGAATCCTCTTCGGAACCCAAACAACACTTTTTGCAATCTATCCCAAAGCCTTTCCCTTAGCTTGCCTGGTGACTCCACCCAAGGGACGTTCCCTTTCCACCTTTTTCGATAAAGCTTTTCGTAAAGCTTGTCTGGCGACTCCACCATGGTACGAAAGAAGCGTAATCCAACCCCCAACAAACCTTCCAAAGGTCGTAAGGCCCCACCCGAAAGGCCTAGTCCTCCGACCTCACCCATATCTCATAATTGTCCATCTACTTCTCCTAGCCCTCCATCCTCACCTACTACCTCCACGCCTCCGGTCTCACCTATATCCACCTCGCTAAATGCTACGTGGAACCTACAGGCCAAAGAGGCGCACAAACCTTTGGGCATACAAATATCCCTGGATCTCCTCATAAACTCCCAAAGGACTTCAAGGAGTGGCTTCCCATCTTCTCAGGAGAAGATCTCACTACACCTGACGATCACTTGTATCTTTTCCTGCGTAGTTTAGAACCTTGTGACCAACATGAGGATATCTTGATGAAACTTTTCGCTTACACTTTTGTCGGAAGGGCCAAGGATTGGTTTGATGGTATTTCCCCAGGAACAATCACAAATTGGGACCTCTTTCAAGAGGTTTTCAACAAAAGATTTGGAAAAAAGAGGCATTACCAATCCTTGTATAATCAACTCCACAGTTGCAAAAGAAAGTCAGGGGAAATATAAAGGATTTCAATGATAGGTTTAACACCCTCGTAAGATGCTTCCCTCAAGAGTTAAGACCTTCCAAAGCTACCATTCTCAAGTCTTATATATCAACCATGAAAGATCTGTATGGGGTTTTGATTGGGAGACGCCCTACCACTTTGTTCGAGGCTCAAGCGAGAGCATGTGAAATAGAAGAAAACTTAGCCTCCTCTCTCATGCAAGAAGAAGAGTTCCTTAAAGAGACTCTTCAGCTTAATCAGATTGATGACTTTGTCTCACCAAACTTTCCCTTAGACGTCAGAACTTACCTACAAAAGGAACGAGAAAAAGCAGCTGAAAGGGAAGCTTTTCTCATGATCAATCTTTTAGAAGAAGAGAGGTAACGTTAGAAAAAGCACCTTGCCGACTGAGTGAGAGCTTGGACTTCGAAAAAAGGCAAGCAACAAAACAAGCTAAAGAAAAGTTCTCGCGATACATTCAACAAGTTTTTGCGGAACCTCTCAAAGAAAAGAAAGTTAAAGTCATCAAAGGTGAAGAGAAAGTTTCTTCCCCAAGTAGGACAAAAGGTGAAAGTATTGTGGGTCATATCAACGTAAACCATCGAGTTCTAGAAGAAGGAATAGACAACACCTTTATTTTGGCAAACTCCCTTTTCATTGATGAAGAAAAAAGGGAAGGATCTTGGGGCCTAGATTTTGACGGTGCACACTCAAGCACAGGCTCTGGTGTGGGGATAGTCTTAAGATCACCAGATAACGAGACTACCTTTTTCTCATACAGACTCGAGTTCAACTGCACAAACAACATTGCCGAGTACAAAGCCCTTATCCTAGGCATTAACCTGGCCATCGATATGAACATCAAGAACCTGCATGTAAAGGGGGATTCCGACCTAATTGTTTCACAAGTCAATAAGAATTTCGTTGCGAAAAACCCAAGGTTGAAATAGTACAGGGATGTCGTTTGGGATGCCATAAAGAAGTTTGACAACTTTTCCATTGAGGCCATCCCTAGGGAGGAGAATCACTTGGCAAACAACCTTGATGTTTCTGCTTCAACCTTACAACTTTTCAAAGAAATCGGCCTCTACAAGGTAGAAGTAAATTTCAGACCCTCGTTACCTGACAACTTAGAACATTGGCAAGTTTTTGATGAGGACAATCAACTTCTTCATTTTCTTCAAACTGAGGGAGAGTTCCTTGAAGCTCAAATAAACCTGTTGGCTGAGAGAGAAAATATTGAGATCATCGATGTAGCCGATGGTACCCCACCCAAAGGTATTGTTCCTTTAGAGAATCTTTTTGATCAAAATGATAAGTATAAAGCGAAACCTTCGAACAAAATCAGTGACGAGATTGTTGAATTCAACATCAAAACTGAAGAATCCCCCAAATTAATTAAATTTGGTAAATGAAAAACAGCTGACGAAAGGGAAAAGTCGATTGCACTTATAAGAGAATTTAAAGATGTCTTCGCATGGTCTTACGAAGATCTAAAGGCCTGCCGGGAAGATGTCATACAACACGCCATTCCCCTCATTGATGGTACAAAGCCCTTTAGACAAAAACTTAGGCAAATGAACCCAAAGGTTGCCCCACAAGTACAAAAAGAATTACAAAAGATGGTTGAGGCAGGAATAATCGAGCCTATCAAATATTCATCATGGGTATCTAATCCAGTTATTGTAAGGAAGAAGATTGCCAAGATTAGGATATGTGTATTCTTCAGAAATTTAAATCAGGCCTCGCTTAAGGATAATTATCCTCTACCAAACATGGAATACCTTTTGCAAAGAGTCACAGGTGCAGAGATGATGTCCATGCTCGACGGTTTCTCACGATATAATCAAGTTTTAGTAGAGAAGGATGATCAACTAAAAAACACTTTTACTACTCCTTGGGGAACCTACAAGTATTTGAGAATGCCCTTTGGACTTGTTATCCCCGATATCTAGGGATAACTAGGAGATCATGTCTCGAGGCCCACATGATCCTAGACATGGAGTACGAGAGCAGATTGACTTGGGCATGGCCCTTAAGGGCCCATATTTTCTTCTTCTCGGCCATACTTGTCCTGCTAGCAGTACTAGCCTCCATCACTACCGGCATGGGCTTGCATCAGAAAAGGCTCTTGCTCCATGAGGTAATTGGTCCGAGGTATCATGGTATGTGTCATATTTGATCATTATAACCTTCTTATGTATGCATTAGATCTCTTTCATTTCAGATAACTGCTTGGACCTTACACTAATCTACTTGACCATTGTTGGGGTAATTGATGGGGTAGCTTAGCAAGTTGGTATTTGTGGGTTTTGGTTAGCCACCAATGGGGGTTTGCAGAACCATCGTCCGCTCCCACCATATTATCACTCTTACATCTTAAAACCCCGCTCATCCATCCCATTCCCCTAGTCTAGCCATTAGGATGACCATCCAGGGTACATCTTG